>JAWPHD010010881.1:0-89054 GCA_037043455.1 Cyrtodaria siliqua | reverse complement strand
CTACACTGTAGATAAGATCGCGCGATAACTGTGTATAGCTTTATTAAGTTACATTTAGTCGATCGATACCGTCGGTTCTATGGTGTAATGGTTAGCACTCAGGACTCTGAATCCTGCGATCCGAGTTCAAATCTCGGTAGAACCTTAATTTTAGAATAACTTTTTATTTAAATTATATTTGACGTTATTGTTTTTTTTTTGTATTTTTGTTTCTTTTATTAAATGAAAAACTAACAATGTTAAATCTGTTTGTTTGTTCCCGCTTCAAATAGAAACTGGAAAATAACACATATGAAATATAAACTTCAATCAAACCGAATGTACATATCGGTTCTATGGTGTAATGGTTAGCACTCAGGACTCTGAATCCTGCGATCCGAGTTCAAATCTCGGATAGAACCTTAATTTTATTTTCATCCACTATAAACGAATTAATTAGCCAATCGGATAATGTAATGAAAAGAGATCATTTTATTATATTTTGTTTGGTGTAGTCAATTTTATTTTATAGACAATACAAAATAAGATTATAATAATAAGAAGAATAACCATGATGAGATGTTTACTTTTTTATAAAAAAGAGGGTTTATAAAAGTAAATATGATACTGATATACAAATAGAGACACCCATTTCAAATACTTCAAGATTGCCGTATGTCCCTTTAAATCAACTAATACAACTTCTGCTTGCCTGCCTGCCTACCTGCCTGTCTGCTTGCCTACCAGCCAGCCAGCCAGCCAGCCACAGCCAGCCTGTCAGCCTGTCTGCCTCCCTACCTCCCTCCCTCCCTCTAGAGTGGTACATAGCTGTCACTGTCGAGGCCTAATGGAAGTCAATGGGGGGGGGGGGGGGGGGGGGTGGGGGGGGGGGGTGGTTGGGGGTTGTCTCTTGGATGTTATCAGGGGTCAGGGTGGTGAAAAAATCTGAAACCCGAGACGACTTGTGGTCGAATTTCATGAATTTAAACTTAGAAATATACTCATAATACTGTTCATATGATTAGACATGGACACGTTAATTAAATTCATTTAAGTCTAACAATACACGAAAGCGATACAGAAATCCGAGTTAAACTATTCTCGGTTTTACCGAAATTTGGTTTAAAACGTTGTAGCTGTTGGTTGAATGCGATTGTGCGAGCAAAATAAAACGCGCGGGACTTGACAATGCCACTCCCACTCCTACTCCCACCACTACTGATCACAATTTCATGTGCTGCTGTTTATTATAATTATCGTATGACAGGTGCGTGACTAGAGTGTTTTCGTTATCGAGACTTGAAAGCGAAACTAACATAAATATATACATACAGGTAAATCTGAATATCCGCATTGATATATATATATAGACTAAACAAGTCAGAAATACACACAGTTTATCATGTCTCTAAACATTGTATCGGTTCTATGGTGTAATGGTTAGCACTCAGGACTTTGAATCCTGCGATCCGAGTTCAAATCTCGGTAGAACCTTCATATTTTTAGCTACTTGTTTTTGTGTGTGGAAGATTTCAGTAAAACGATATACATTATAAAGCGATTTAAAACTGTTTGTATTTAAAGAGAAAGACGAATAAAAGAAAATTATACTGATTTAACTACAACTTACACGTTTGTTAACACATTTGCAAGTAACTCTACGGAAACATTTTAAATTAAATTATACCTCGGAATACTGACCAGTCGGTTCTATGGTGTAATGGTTAGCACTCAGGACTCTGAATCCTGCGATCCGAGTTCAAATCTCGGTAGAACCTTACCTTTTTTCCGTTCCTAATGATTTTATCGTCGGAATACGACAGTTTTCCGGTAAAAACGTAGTTATACATATTTTTCAAGATCAATATTGGTCTCGATATCTCAGAGAATAAGCCTAGCTCATTGAACCGCGGGCCGGTTTGATGCGAATCTGCCTTCTCCTCGAGGTTTTCTACCTCTGAGATTACTATCCCAAAAACATCGAATATGATGTAAGAAGGAGTCTTGAAACCTCATATATAACCTTAATTCTTCCCTATCGCCCCTAGGCCTTAAACATCTGTCAGACATTGACACTGAGAGAATATGTATTTCTATCCATTAAAAGGATGTCAGTCACAACGACCAATCGGTTCTATGGTGTAATGGTTAGCACTCAGGACTTTGAATCCTGCGATCCGAGTTCAAATCTCGGTAGAACCTTCACATTATTTGGTAATTATTTGTGTGTGTGCTAGTGATTGGCGAGACATCTGTATATAAAGCAGTTAACACAGACCACATTTAAAGAGATGACGAGTAGAGTAAAATAAAAGTGCATTGATTACACACACTGTTTGCAATGCCAGTAAAGAATGTGGGAAGAACGAGGAGAGGTGGAGGGGAGAAGGAGGAGGTGAGGAGAGAAGAAGCATGTTTTTCACGTTTACGCTTTATGGAATTCAGTCAAAAAAGATTTACTAGTATAATTATAACTTTTGTTTAAACCTGCAGTATAACATATTTTTGAAATTTATATTTTTACGATTTTTTTTTTAATAAATTATACCTCTTGTCAGACGGAGTGATCAATCGGTTCTATGGTGTAATGGTTAGCACTCAGGACTCTGAATCCTGCGATCCGAGTTCAAATCTCGGTAGAACCTTGCCTTTTTTTCGTTCCTGCTGATTTTATCGTCGGATAACGGTGAAAAACGCACACATGAGTCCAGTCATCCTTATCTTCCAATATCAAGGTCTCGACATCTCAGAGAATTAGGCCTAGCGCATTGAACCGCGGGCAGGTTTGAGCTTGATGCGAATCTGCCTCCTCCTCGAGGTTTTCTACCTCTGAGATTACTATCCCAAAAATATCGAATATGATGTAAGAAGGAGCCTTGAAACCTCATATATAACCTTAATTCTTCCCTCTCGCCCATAGGCCTTAAACATCTGTCAGACATTGACATTGAGGGAATATGTATTTGTATCCATAAAAGGATGTCAGTTACAACGACCAATCGGTTCTATGGTGTAATGGTTAGCACTCAGGACTTTGAATCCTGCGATCCGAGTTCAAATCTCGGTAGAACCTTCAAATTTTTTGGTAATTATTTGTGTGTGTGCTAGTGATTGGCGAGACATCTATATATAAAGCAGTTAACAGCCCACATTTAAAGAGATGACGAGTAGAGTAAAACAAAAGTGCATTGATTACACACACTGTTTGCAATGCCAGTAAAGAATGTGGGAAGAACGAGGAGATGTGGAGGGGAGAAGGAGGAGGTGAGGAGAGAAGAAGCATGTTTTTCACGTTTACGCTTTATGGAATTCAGTCAAAAAAGATTTACTAGTATAATTATAACTTTTGTTTAAACCTGCAGTATAACATATTTTTGAAATTTATATTTTTACGATTTTTTTTTAAATAAATTATACCTCTTGTCAGACGGAGTGATCAATCGGTTCTATGGTGTAATGGTTAGCACTCAGGACTCTGAATCCTGCGATCCGAGTTCAAATCTCGGTAGAACCTTGCCTTTTTTTCGTTCTTGCTGATGTTATCGTCGGATTACGGTGAAAAACGCACACATGAGTCCAGTCATCCTTATCTTCCAATATCAAGGTCTCGACATCTCAGATAATTAGGCCTAGCGCATTAAACCGCGGGCAGGTTTGAGCTTGATGCGAATCTGCCTCCTCCTCGAGGTTTTCTACCTCTGAGATTACTATCGCAAAAACATCGAATATGATGTAAGAAGCGGTCTTGAAACCACATATATAACTTTAATTCTTCCCCATCGCCCCTAGGTCCTTAAACATCTGTCGATCATTGACATTGAGAGAATATGTTTATCTATCCATTAAAACGATGTCAGTCACAACGACTAATCGGTTCTATGGTGTAATGGTTAGCACTCAGGACTTTGAATCCTGCGATCCGAGTTCAAATATCGGTAGAACCTTCACATATTTTGGTAATTATTTTTGTGTGTGCCAGTGATTGGCGAGACATCTGTATATAAAGCAATTAACACAGCCCACATTTAAAGAGACCATGACGAGTAGAGTAAAAGAAAAGTGCATTGATTACACACACTGTTTACAATACCATTAAAGAATGTGGGAAGAACGAGGAGAGGTGGAGGGGGGAAGGAGGAGGTGAGGAGAGAAGAAGCATGTTTTTCACGTTTACGCTTTATGGAATTCAGTGAAAAAAAAGTGTTATTAGGATAATAATATTTTTTGTTTAAAGGGGGTACATCAGGATTTTTCTAGAAACATCTTAAATTATAAAATTGTTCCAGTTCATGATAAAACATTTATATCAATCAACATATGATGTTAGAACCATTTTGTTAATGTCTAAACTTTGAAAACACCATATAGCTAGAACGGAATCGAACGTAAAATGCTGAAATTAACCCTGGTGCGTCACCTAGGATAGCACGTATTACTGTGCAGAATGAATTTCTTTGCAAATAAGGGATAATTTTTAGGCTCATTCATTATGTTTTGGCCAAGTAGAATAGAAAATATCAATATTTGACAATTTTAAGTCGGACACCTAGACCCCCATGAAAAGCCTGATGTACTCCCTTTAAACCTGCAATACATATAATATATTTTTGAAATTTATATTTTGACAAAAATGTTTTCAATCAACTATACCTCTTGTCAACAGTCACAACAACGTCCAATCGGTTCTATGGTGTAATGGTTAGCACTCAGGACTTTGAATCCTGCGATCCGAGTTCAAATCTCGGTAGAACCTTCACATTTTTTGGTAATTATTTTTGTGTGTGCCAGTGATTGGCGAGACATCTGTATATAAAGCAGTTAACACAGCCCACATTTAAAGAGACCATGACGAGTAGAGTAAAAGAAAAGTGCATTGATTACACACACTGTTTACAATACCATTAAAGAATGTGGGAAGAACGAGGAGAGGTGGAGGGGGGAAGGAGGAGGTGAGGAGAGAAGAAGCATGTTTTTCACGTTTACGCTTTACGGAATTCAGTGGAAAAAAAAGTATTATTAGTATAATTATATTTTTTGTTTAAACCTGCAATATAATATATTTTTGAAATTTATATTTTGACGAATTTTTTTTCAATAAACTATACCTCTTGTCAACTTTAGTGATCAGTCGGTTCTATGGTGTAATGGTTAGCACTCAGGACTTTGAATCCTGCGATCCGAGTTCAAATCTCGGTAGAACCTTCACATTTTTTGGTAATTATTTTTGTGTGTGCCAGTGATTGGCGAGACATCTGTATATAAAGCAGTTAACACAGCCCACATTTAAAGAGACCATGACGAGTAGAGTAAAAGAAAAGTGCATTGATTACACACACTGGTTACAATACCATTAAAGATTGTGGGAAGAACGAGGAGAGATGGAGGGGGAAAGGAGGAGATGAGGAGAGAAGAAGTATGTTTTTCACGTTGACGCTTTATGGAATTCAGTGGAAAAAATGTGTTATTAGTATAATTATATTTTTTGTTTAAACCTGCAATATAATATATTTTTGAAATTTATATTTTGACGAAAATGTTTTAAATAAATTATATCTCTTGTCAAATTTAGTGATCAGTCGGTTCTATGGTGTAATGGTTAGCACTCAGGACTCTGAATCCTGCGATCCGAGTTCAAATCTCGGTAGAACCTTGCCTTTTTTTCGTTCCTACTGATTTTATCGTCGGATTTCGGCGAAAAACGCACACATGAGTCTAGTCATCCCTATCTACCAAGATCAAGGTCTCGAAATCTCAGAGAATTAGGCCTAGCGCATTGAACTGCGGGCGGGTTTGAGCCTGATGCGATCTGCCTCCTCCTCGAGGTTTTCTACCTCTGAGATTACTATCCCAAAAACATCGAATATGATGTAAGAAGCGGTCTTGAAACCACATATATAACTTTAATTCTTCCCCATCGCCCCTAGGTCCTTAAACATCTGTCGATCATTGACATTGAGAGAATATGTATATCTATCCATTAAAACGATGTCAGTCACAACGACCAATCGGTTCTATGGTGTAATGGTTAGCACTCAGGACTTTGAATCCTGCGATCCGAGTTCAAATCTCGGTAGAACCTTCAAATTTTTTGGTAATTATTTGTGTGTGTGCCAGTGATTGGCGAGACATCTGTATATAAAGCAGTTAACACAGCCCACATTTAAAGAGATGACGAGTTGTCACAGGATGACCTTAGTGGTTGGGCTAACTCAGGAAAGAATCAATGACGGTGAATGCATTTACATAAGTTTAATGCAACTTTTAAAATATGTTTAATATATATACAATGATCTAAAAAAACAAGCGAATACACAAATGAACTATGAAAAGAATGTTCTCCTGAACGTTTAAGACGTTCTTAGTATTGCTATAAATACTGAATGTCTAAGACACTAAAGTGTTGTTAAAGCTATAACAATGTTGATCTAGCGCGATAACTGTGATGCGCGAGAGCTCATGAAGATGATGATGCGCGAATTCAATGGATGATTGTCATCAAATGCCTTCTGTAAGGGTTGATGACGCGATGCAATGATAGTTAATCTCCACTGAGATTGTGAATGATATTCCTCCAGTGAGGACTGGTAACGGGCCCACCTTGTGTCCCGGGGGTTGTCGTTAGTAAAACCTGGCTGCGCAGGTACGGGGACCGTCTCCACCGCTTGTAACGTTAGTCGTGGAAGCTTAGCTCCACTCCTGGATATCCAAACCTAGATGGCTTACTCCAACCCTGGATGGCTTATATCCTGGATGGCTTATATCCTGGATGGCTTAGGCTGTAATTATACATACGTTTTAGATGTCGGTTGACAAACATAACAATCTTGCATAATTATCATTACCCAAACCAATCATTATTCAATCAATATATGTAAGCTGTACTAATGATGAGTAGCAATGTATACATATTCTACAACGCCATGTATACGCTATGTACGTCGCTGTTAATCAATGCCCCTAATACATGTAATATAAACATGATCAAATTACTCATATATTACACTCACTGAGTTATGCATGCACGCATTTATTCTTGTCACTCATCTCATTGTTAACTAATGTTGACAATCGTGTATTACAATCACCGAGTTATACGCCAACGTTAACTAATGCACCTAATATCCACTGTTATCAAATTAATATTGTTTTACAATTAATGATCAATTACAATAATTACATCTAATAAAGTAACTTCAAAATCATATGCTAGTCTAAAGTTATGTTTGAGAAACATCAATGCTAACCGGATGTCGTAACCGCCAAACAAGATGGCGCCGCCCACTGAATACAAATATACGATAAAAGTTTGATAAAACTACTAACCACATGTTGCCTGTGAAATTTGCCGTCCAATCTCTGTTCCAACAAAGTACTATCGATTATCCCGGCGATAGCTAGAAGACAATGGGTTTTATAGCAAACATTACGCCCAAATCATTATTTCCCCCGTTCAGTCCGTGACAAACGTGGCTAAATCTACAGTATTGAATCTACACGACAGGCCCCTTATACAATTTTGCCGTTTAAGGAAAATATACCTATACGTTTACATGCATTAGCACAAAACTAAACTTATGACACGGCCTCTCTGGCGGCCACTTAAAATGTGCACGCTTTTACGTGTTACATGAATAGATCATGAATATTGTGAAATTGTTTCAACTCGAACAATAGATTTTGGGTGTAACCGATACAAGAGCTATATACAACCAGTACGCTCTACCCGTGACATTTTGTGACAACATCTCCCCACTTAAAGAAAGTGCTACACTTTTAAAATTCAACAAAATGATAATATTTACACGTTAAGAAACTATTAATTCTTCTGAGCAAACGAGCGACAAAACGTACAAGCTGATCGCTCAATCGCTTGAGTATGTTAACTATTACCACTGCAGTTATAACCTAATATAATATGTAATTACAATTTCAACACTATTCTACAATTGTACACTACCCTGTCGTAACATATACTACTATTGTACAATACACTGCAATACACTATTGTATTAAACCGGTCATTATGTGCGGCGACTTAAATAGTCTGCCCCAATATTGTCCTTTCCACGGTCTATTACTCCGACTTTACGGTTACTAATAACACTACTTCCTGTCACTACAAGAACTCCAACTTTACACATTGCATCCATCGCATTACCAGTATACTGTTTGCGAAATGGAGTAGGGTCTCTCGTTTCCCTAATCGGCTTTGCTAAAGTGTGCTTGAAGCTACACTGCACTACATCTGTTGGTCTCGACTTATCGGACCGAACAGTACTACACTCAGAGTCTAAACGACTTACCTCTCGTTTCTCTGCTACACTAAGCATGCCCGATATGTCTACATCGGCTGCTGTCTCCTTACCCACACTAGTGGGAGAATATGTGGGACTTGTGTCCTCACTACTGTCTTCCTCACTATCCTCAATAACTGCAACATTAACTACGGTTAACACCCCTTGTTGCACATTATCGGTTCTACTGATATACTCTTTCAGCATATTCGCATGAAAGGTCTTTAACTTTCCGTTTATCTCGATACGGTAATCCATAGTGTTCACTATCCCTCTAACGTAAAACGGACCTTTCCATTGTAATAACAACTTGTTATTGTCGGTCGGGAGTAACAGTAACACCTGGTCATCTATCTTAAACTTCCTAGCTCTAGCTTTCTGGTCATAGTACCGTTTGTACTTGGTACTTGCCTTAACTAACTGACTTTGAGCTATCTTACAAGTCTCCTCTAGTTTCTCCTTCAGATCTAAAACATACTGATATGTAGTCTTAACCTCATCACTATCTACTTCACCTGCCCACATCTCTCTAAGAATCCTCATGGGACCTCTAACTGACCTACCGTACAATAACTCAAACGGAGAAAATCCTAAACTCTCTTGTGGAACCTCTCTAAATGCAAACAATAAAGCATTGAGATACTTGTCCCAATCTTTGGGTCTCTCGGTACACATACGCCGTAACATTTGCTTTAACGTCCCGTTAAATCGTTCGACTAACCCGTTACACATAGGGTGATATGGTGTTGTCATGATTTGACGCAAAGACAATAACCTGCTTACTTCAGCCATAAGTTCTGACGTAAACTGTGACCCACAATCAGTCAGCATTTCCTCTGGTACACCTAGCCTACTGAACATATCAACTAATGCCTCAGCTACTCTCTCAGTTTCAATTGAGGGCAATGCTACTGCCTCCGGATACCTAGTTGCATAGTCTACCATGGTTAAAATGTACCTATTTTTCCTATCCGACACTGGAAAAATTGGTCCAACTATGTCTACGGCTACCCGCTTAAATGGTGTATCTATCAGTGGCATCTGACCTAAATGTACTTTGGTCACTCGACCTTTTGGTACTGTCCTTTGGCATACATCGCAGGACCTACAATACCTAGTTACATCTCCACTAACGCCTGGCCAATAAAATTCTGCCAATACTCTATCTGACGTTTTCTTTACGCCTAAATGACCTCCCATAATCGACTCATGAGCTACCTTAAGCACTGTCGTTCTATACTGGGTAGGTACCACTAATTGGTGAAACTGTCTACTACCACTATCTTCAAATTCTCTGTACAATAACCTATTCTTATGTACAAACTTACAACTACCGGACCCTTTACACTTCTTCACTACACCATCCTTGGCCTTCACCTTACAAGGACCTAATGACTCGTCTTGAGTTTGTGCTTCTATAAACTCTGCTTTAGATATGTCACCTACGGCTGCAGGAACCTTTAATTTTCTATAAGCCTGAGCTTGCTTCTGAACCTGCGCTCTAGTCTCTACGGCATTACTTATGCTACTTCTAAAATCGGACATTACCGGAAGTGCTGAACCATCTATGTTCCCTATCGTTAAATCATACATCGGGTCGTCCATACATAGTGCCTCTGTAGTCCCTTTAAAGAAAGGTGTATCTACATCTATTCTCGCTATTGGCACGTGCTCTACCGACTTATTTAGCAACATACACGGTGACTGTTTACCTACCAACTGGTCATCCGTAACTAAACTACGCCTAACTACCACACCTGTACAACCTGTATCCCTCATTACAATTACGTCCGTGCCATTCACTCTACCATCTGCCGTTGGAAGATTTGCATACGGAAAGAGACATGTTCCGATCTTCGTCATTACACCATCCGCTTTAACACAACAGCTACTACTCTCGGTTTTAATAACCGGACTATTACTACCTCTGCCTCTACCTCTACCTCGGTTTTGACCACCTCTACCTCTACCGAAATTCCATGGGTTGTTAAAACCTTGGTTCTGACTCCCTACATTGTTGTCCACTCTACTATTGTCACTAAAATTGTCTACGACAGCGGACACTTTCACCGCTTTCCTACACTCATGTGAAGCATGATTCCCATTACAGTGACGACAACGAATAAAAGGTCTACCTATGTTACCACTATTGCTACCTCCTCGAGAACCCATCGAACTACCTCCACCTCTATAGTTTCCACTCTGGCCTTTCTGTTTATGATCGTCCCCTTGCCTATCTCTAAAAGTTCTGTCTTTCGACACTACATTATGAGCTCCACCTCTAGCCTCGGCAAACTGATCTGCTTGTGTTGCCATTTCATTTACACTAGTTAGTTTTCTTTCTTTAAGAAATAAGAACAGATCTCTACTACAAACATTGAATAGCTGGTCCCGCAACAAGAAATCTATGAGGCCCTGATAAGTCTGCGCTACCTTCCCTAACTCTAACCACCTATCTAAGTAATTTCTAGACCTACTAATAAACTGAATAAATGACTCGCCTTTCTCAGGCAGACAAGCTCTAAACCGCTTTCTAAAACCTTCTTCAGTTAACTCAAATCTCTTTAAAAGAGCATCCTTTAACTTGTCATAGTCAAGAGCATCTACACTAGGTAATCTAGAAAATACATCTAAGGCCTTGCCTCTCAATAACGCACTTAAATGAACTGCCCACTTATCTTTGGTCCATTCCTGTAACTCAGCATAACGCTCGAACCGTAACAAGTAACTGTCCATGTTATCTTTGTCAGCATCAAAGTATGGTAACTTCGACCCTTTTAACTTCCCAGAATAACTATCTTTCCCTTCAGTTTTACTTTCCTTACTATGTGTCTTAGCTGCTTCCAAATCTAAAGCTAACTTATGCTCAAACTCTTTTTGCTCCCTTTCCATTATCATCTTAGCCTTAGCTAGTCTACCATCTGTTTCGAACCTCTCATGTTCTAACTCTTGCTTCTCCTTTACTATTCTACTTTCTAATTCTACCTTCTCTTTAGCTAATCTACCTTCTAATTCTAGCTTCTCTTTATCAGCGTCTAGCTTCTCTTTAGCTAACCTACTTTCTAATTCTAGCTTCTCTTTATCAGCGTCTAGCTTCTCTTTAGCTAACCTACTGTCTAATTCTAGCTTCTCTTTAGCTAATCTACTTTCGAATTCTAACCTATCTTTCTCTTCATCCCTTTCCCGCTTTGCTAATTCTCTTTCCTTAAGTCTAAATTCCCTTTCCCTAGCCTGTTCGTCTTTAACAAAGGTTCTAAGCTCCTCTCCAGCATACCCTAACTCCTTACCCATTTCCGTAAGATCCTTTATGGACGTCATGTCTATAGACATTGTGAACTACACACTACAATAATTACAATACACACGTCACTAATGATTCTACTCAACTAACTACTAATGGTAAGTCACTGTGTCCTCAGTAAATACCTGGGCATCATCATAGGACAAGTTACATACACATTTGTACTAGCGCTAACTCCTAACGGTTATGTATAGATATTATCTAGCTTCCACAAAACATATACACTACATAAAATATCTATATTTGATATTGGACATAACCTTAAACAATCATAGAAATGTGCATAACATGTACATGTATATTTACTTCTCCCATCAATATAAGTATACTCGAGTGTCACAACATGAGTAGAACGTCTTGTTCGCCAGCCTAATTGGATACTATGTGTATATCAAAGGAGGTAAAACAAACACCCAAATTATTGAGCAAAAGTGCCTGAGACCCACTCGTGTAGACCACTGCGACCTCGCGCCAAGGAAAGAACGGACAAAACAACAGTTTGGACTCACCCTACCCTTGTCGTGTCTTGACTTGTCTTCCAAGCTGTGGCCGTGATCGTCGACAGTCGCCTTGATGGATCAGAGGGTGGTACACAATTCTAAAATAATAAGTAGAGATTTAGTATATCATAATAAAGATCACTTATTGATTCTTTCCCTCCGTAGTCGCCCAAAATCCCACTTCTGACACCAGTTGTCACAGGATGACCTTAGTGGTTGGGCTAACTCAGGAAAGAATCAATGACGGTGAATGCATTTACATAAGTTTAATGCAACTTTTAAAATATGTTTAATATAGATACAATGATCTAAAAAAACAAGCGAATACACAAATGAACTATGAAAAGAATGTTCTCCTGAACGTTTAAGACGTTCTTAGTATTGCTATAAATACTGAATGTCTAAGACACTAAAGTGTTGTTAAAGCTATAACAATGTTGATCTAGCGCGATAACTGTGATGCGCGAGAGCTCATGAAGATGATGATGCGCGAATTCAATGGATGATTGTCATCAAATGCCTTCTGTAAGGGTTGATGACGCGATGCAATGATAGTTAATCTCCACTGAGATTGTGAATGATATTCCTCCAGTGAGGACTGGTAACGGGCCCACCTTGTGTCCCGGGGGTTGTCGTTAGTAAAACCTGGCTGCGCAGGTACGGGGACCGTCTCCACCGCTTGTAACGTTAGTCGTGGAAGCTTAGCTCCACTCCTGGATATCCAAACCTAGATGGCTTACTCCAATCCTGGATGGCTTATATCCTGGATGGCTTAGGCTGTAATTATACATACGTTTTAGATGTCGGTTGACAAACATAACAATCTTGCATAATTATCATTACCCAAACCAATCATTATTCAATCAATATATGTAAGCTGTACTAATGATGAGTAGCAATGTATACATATTCTACAACGCCATGTATACGCTATGTACGTCGCTGTTAATCAATGCCCCTAATACATGTAATATAAACATGATCAAATTACTCATATATTACACTCACTGAGTTATGCATGCACGCATTTATTCTTGTCACTCATCTCATTGTTAACTAATGTTGACAATCGTGTATTACAATCACCGAGTTATACGCCAACGTTAACTAATGCACCTAATATCCACTGTTATCAAATTAATATTGTTTTACAATTAATGATCAATTACAATAATTACATCTAATAAAGTAACTTCAAAATCATATGCTAGTCTAAAGTTATGTTTGAGAAACATCAATGCTAACCGGATGTCGTAACCGCCAAACAAGATGGCGCCGCCCACTGAATACAAATATACGATAAAAGTTTGATAAAACTACTAACCACATGTTGCCTGTGAAATTTGCCGTCCAATCTCTGTTCCAACAAAGTACTATCGATTATCCCGGCGATAGCTAGAAGACAATGGGTTTTATAGCAAACATTACGCCCAAATCATTATTTCCCCCGTTCAGTCCGTGACAAACGTGGCTAAATCTACAGTATTGAATCTACACGACAGGCCCCTTATACAATTTTGCCGTTTAAGGAAAATATACCTATACGTTTACATGCATTAGCACAAAACTAAACTTATGACACGGCCTCTCTGGCGGCCACTTAAAATGTGCACGCTTTTACGTGTTACATGAATAGATCATGAATATTGTGAAATTGTTTCAACTCGAACAATAGATTTTGGGTGTAACCGATACAAGAGCTATATACAACCAGTACGCTCTACCCGTGACATTTTGTGACACGAGTAGAGTAAAAGAAAAGTGCATTGATTACACACACTGTTTGCAATGCCAGTAAAGAATGTGGGAAGAACGAGGAGAGGTGGAGGGGAGAAGGAGGAGGTGAGGAGAGAAGAAGCATGTTTTTCACGTTTACGCTTTATGGAATTCAGTCAAAAAAGATTTACTAGTATAATTATAACTTTTGTTTAAACCTGCAGTATAACATATTTTTGAAATTTATATTTTTACGATTTTTTTTTAATAAATTATACCTCTTGTCAGACGGAGTGATCAATCGGTTCTATGGTGTAATGGTTAGCACTCAGGACTCTGAATCCTGCGATCCGAGTTCAAATCTCGGTAGAACCTTGCCTTTTTTTCGTTCTTGCTGATTTTATCGTCGGATTACGGTGAAAAACGCACACATGAGTCCAGTCATCCTTATCTTCCAATATCAAGGTCTCGACATCTCAGAGAATTAGGCCTAGCGCATTAAACCGCGGGCAGGTTTGAGCTTGATGCGAATCTGCCTCCTCCTCGAGGTTTTCTACCTCTGAGATTACTATCGCAAAAACATCGAATATGATGTAAGAAGCGGTCTTGAAACCACATATATAACTTTAATTCTTCCCCATCGCCCCTAGGTCCTTAAACATCTGTCGATCATTGACATTGAGAGAATATGTTTATCTATCCATTAAAACGATGTCAGTCACAACGACTAATCGGTTCTATGGTGTAATGGTTAGCACTCAGGACTTTGAATCCTGCGATCCGAGTTCAAATATCGGTAGAACCTTCACATATTTTGGTAATTATTTTTGTGTGTGCCAGTGATTGGCGAGACATCTGTATATAAAGCAATTAACACAGCCCACATTTAAAGAGACCATGACGAGTAGAGTAAAAGAAAAGTGCATTGATTACACACACTGTTTACAATACCATTAAAGAATGTGGGAAGAACGAGGAGAGGTGGAGGGGGGAAGGAGGAGGTGAGGAGAGAAGAAGCATGTTTTTCACGTTTACGCTTTATGGAATTCAGTGAAAAAAAAGTGTTATTAGGATAACAATATTTTTTGTTTAAACCTGCAATACATATAATATATTTTTGAAATTTATATTTTGACGAAAATGTTTTCAATAAACTATACCTCTTGTCAACAGTCACAACAACGTCCAATCGGTTCTATGGTGTAATGGTTAGCACTCAGGACTTTGAATCCTGCGATCCGAGTTCAAATCTCGGTAGAACCTTCACATTTTTTGGTAATTATTTTTGTGTGTGCCAGTGATTGGCGAGACATCTGTATATAAAGCAGTTAACACAGCCCACATTTAAAGAGACCATGACGAGTAGAGTAAAAGAAACGTGCATTGATTACACACACTGTTTACAATACCATTAAAGAATGTGGGAAGAACGAGGAGAGGTGGAGGGGGGAAGGAGGAGGTGAGGAGAGAAGAAGCATGTTTTTCACGTTTACGCTTTATGGAATTCAGTGGAAAAAAAAGTGTTATTAGTATAATTATATTTTTTGTTTAAACCTGCAATATAATATATTTTTGAAATTTATATTTTGACGAATTTTTTTTCAATAAACTATACCTCTTGTCAACTTTAGTGATCAGTCGGTTCTATGGTGTAATGGTTAGCACTCAGGACTCTGAATCCTGCGATCCGAGTTAAAATCTCGGTAGAACCTTGCCTTTTTTTCGTTCCTGCTGATTTTATCGTCGGATTACGGTGAAAAACGCACACATGAGTCCAGTCATCCTTATCTTCCAATATCAAGGTCTCGAAATCTCAGAGAATTAGGCCTAGCGCATTGAACCGCGGGCAGGTTTGAGCTTGATGCGAATCTGCCTCCTCCTCGAGGTTTTCTACCTCTGAGATTACTATCCCAAAAACATCGAATATGATGTAAGAAGCGGTCTTGAAACCACATATATAACTTTAATTCTTCCCCATCGCCCCTAGGTCCTTAAACATCTGTCGATCATTGACATTGAGAGAATATGTATATCTATCCATTAAAACGATGTCAGTCACAACGACCAATCGGTTCTATGGTGTAATGGTTAGCACTCAGGACTTTGAATCCTGCGATCCGAGTTCAAATCTCGGTAGAACCTTCACATTTTTTGGTAATTATTTTTGTGTGTGCCAGTGATTGGCGAGACATCTGTATATAAAGCAGTTAACACAGCCCACATTTAAAGAGACCATGACGAGTAGAGTAAAAGAAAAGTGCATTGATTACACACACTGTTTGCAATACCATTAAAGAATGTGGGAAGAACGAGGAGAGATGGAGGGGGAAGGAGGAGGTGAGGAGAGAAGAAGCATGTTTTTCACGTTTACGCTTTATGGAATTCAGTGGGAAAAAAAGTGTTATTAGTATAATTATATTTTTTGTTTAAACCTGCAATATAATATATTTTTGAAATTTATATTTTGACGAAAATGTTTTCAATAAACTATATCTCTTGTCATGTTTAGTGATCAGTCGGTTCTATGGTGTAATGGTTATCACTCAGGACTCTGAATCCTGCGATCCGAGTTCAAATCTCGGTAGAACCTTGCCCTTTTTTCGTTCCTACTGATTTTATCGTCGTATTACGGCGAAAAACACACACATGAGTCTTGTCATCCTTATCTACCAAGATCAAGGTCTCGAAATCTCAGAGAATTAGGCCTAGCGCATTGAACTGCGGGCGGGTTTGAGCCTGATGCGGATCTGCCTCCTCCTCGAGGTTCTTTACCTCTGAGATTACTATCCCAAAAACATCGAATATGATGTAAGAAGCGGTCTTGAAACCACATATATAACTTTAATTCTTCCCCATCGCCCCTAGGTCCTTAAACATCTGTCGATCATTGACATTGAGAGAATATGTATATCTATCCATTAAAAGGATGTCAGTCACAACGACCAATCGGTTCTATGGTGTAATGGTTAGCACTCAGGACTTTGAATCCTGCGATCCGAGTTCAAATCTCGGTAGAACCTTCACATTTTTTGGTAATTATTTTTGTGTGTGCCAGTGATTGGCGAGACATCTGTATATAAAGCAGTTAACACAGCCCACATTTAAAGAGACCATGACGAGTAGAGTAAAAGAAAAGTGCATTGATTACACACACTGTTTACAATACCATTAAAGAATGTGGGAAAAACGAGGAGAGATGGAGGGGGGAAGGAGGAGGTGAGGAGAGAAGAAGCATATTTTTCACGTTTACGCTTTATGGAATTCAGTGAAAAAAAAGTGTTATTAGGATAACAATATTTTTTGTTTAAACCTGCAATACATATAATATATTTTTGAAATTTATATTTTGACGAAAATGTTTTCAATAAACTATACCTCTTGTCAACAGTCACAACAACGTCCAATCGGTTCTATGGTGTAATGGTTAGCACTCAGGACTTTGAATCCTGCGATCCGAGTTCAAATCTCGGTAGAACCTTCACATTTTTTGGTAATTATTTTTGTGTGTGCCAGTGATTGGCGAGACATCTGTATATAAAGCAGTTAACACAGCCCACATTTAAAGAGACCATGACGAGTAGAGTAAAAGAAACGTGCATTGATTACACACACTGTTTACAATACCATTAAAGAATGTGGGAAGAACGAGGAGAGGTGGAGGGGGGAAGGAGGAGGTGAGGAGAGAAGAAGCATGTTTTTCACGTTTACGCTTTATGGAATTCAGTGGAAAAAAAAGTGTTATTAGTATAATTATATTTTTTGTTTAAACCTGCAATATAATATATTTTTGAAATTTATATTTTGCCGAATTTTTTTTCAATAAACTATACCTCTTGTCAACTTTAGTGATCAGTCGGTTCTATGGTGTAATGGTTAGCACTCAGGACTCTGAATCCTGCGATCCGAGTTAAAATCTCGGTAGAACCTTGCCTTTTTTTCATTCCTGCTGATTTTATCGTCGGATTACGGTGAAAAACGCACACATGAGTCCAGTCATCCTTATCTTCCAATATCAAGGTCTCGAAATCTCAGAGAATTAGGCCTAGCGCATTGAACCGCGGGCAGGTTTGAGCTTGATGCGAATCTGCCTCCTCCTCGAGGTTTTCTACCTCTGAGATTACTATCCCAAAAACATCGAATATGATGTAAGAAGCGGTCTTGAAACCACATATATAACTTTAATTCTTCCCCATCGCCCCTAGGTCCTTAAACATCTGTCGATCATTGACATTGAGAGAATATGTATATCTATCCATTAAAACGATGTCAGTCACAACGACCAATCGATTCTATGGTGTAATGGTTAGCACTCAGGACTTTGAATCCTGCGATCCGAGTTCAAATCTCGGTAGAACCTTCACATTTTTTGGTAATTATTTTTGTGTGTGCCAGTGATTGGCGAGACATCTGTATATAAAGCAGTTAACACAGCCCACATTTAAAGAGACCATGACGAGTAGAGTAAAAGAAAAGTGCATTGATTACACACACTGTTTGCAATACCATTAAAGAATGTGGGAAGAACGAGGAGAGATGGAGGGGGAAGGAGGAGGTGAGGAGAGAAGAAGCATGTTTTTCACGTTTACGCTTTATGGAATTCAGTGGGAAAAAAAGTGTTATTAGTATAATTATATTTTTTGTTTAAACCTGCAATATAATATATTTTTGAAATTTATATTTTGACGAAAATGTTTTCAATAAACTATATCTCTTGTCATGTTTAGTGATCAGTCGGTTCTATGGTGTAATGGTTAGCACTCAGGACTCTGAATCCTGCGATCCGAGTTCAAATCTCGGTAGAACCTTGCCCTTTTTTCGTTCCTACTGATTTTATCGTCGTATTACGGCGAAAAACACACACATGAGTCTTGTCATCCTTATCTACCAAGATCAAGGTCTCGAAATCTCAGAGAATTAGGCCTAGCGCATTGAACTGCGGGCGGGTTTGAGCCTGATGCGGATCTGCCTCCTCCTCGAGGTTCTTTACCTCTGAGATTACTATCCCAAAAACATCGAATATGATGTAAGAAGCGGTCTTGAAACCACATATATAACTTTAATTCTTCCCCATCGCCCCTAGGTCCTTAAACATCTGTCGATCATTGACATTGAGAGAATATGTATATCTATCCATTAAAAGGATGTCAGTCACAACGACCAATCGGTTCTATGGTGTAATGGTTAGCACTCAGGACTTTGAATCCTGCGATCCGAGTTCAAATCTCGGTAGAACCTTCACATTTTTTGGTAATTATTTTTGTGTGTGCCAGTGATTGGCGAGACATCTGTATATAAAGCAGTTAACACAGCCCACATTTAAAGAGACCATGACGAGTAGAGTAAAAGAAAAGTGCATTGATTACACACACTGTTTACAATACCATTAAAGAATTTGGGAAAAACGAGGAGAGATGGAGGGGGGAAGGAGGAGGTGAGGAGAGAAGAAGCATATTTTTCACGTTTACGCTTTATGGAATTCAGTGGGAAAAAAAGTGTTATTAGTATAATTATATTTTTTGTTTAAACCTGCAATATAATATATTTTTGAAATTTATATTTTGACGAAAATGTTTTCAATAAACTATATCTCTTGTCATCTTTAGTGATCAGTCGGTTCTATGGTGTAATGGTTAGCACTCAGGACTCTGAATCCTGCGATCCGAGTTCAAATCTCGGTAGAACCTTGCCTTTTTTTCGTTCCTGCTGATTTTATCGTCGGATTTCGCCGAAAAACACACACATGAGTCTAGTCATCCTTATCTACCAAGATCAAGGTCTCGAAATCTCAGAGAATTAGGCCTAGCGCATTGAACTGCGGGCGGGTTTGAGCCTGATGCGGATCTGCCTCCTCCTCGAGGTTTTCTACCTCTGAGATTACTATCCCAAAAACATCGAATATGATGTAAGAAGGGGTCTTGAAACCTCATATATAACTTTAATTCTTCCCTATCGCCCCTAGGTCCTTAAACATCTGTCGATCATTGACATTGAGAGAATATGTATATCTATCCATTAAAAGGATGTCAGTCACAACGACCAATCGGTTCTATGGTGTAATGGTTAGCACTCAGGACTTTGAATCCTGCGACCCGAGTTCAAATCTCGGTAGAACCTTCACATTTTTTGGTAATTATTTGTGTGTGTGCCAGTGATTGGCGAGACATCTGTATATAAAGCAGTTAACACAGCCCACATTTAAAGAGACCATGACGAGTAGAGTAAAAGAAAAGTGCATTGATTACACACACTGTTTGTAATACCATTGAAGAATGTGGGAAGAACGAGGAGAGATGGAGGGGGAAGGAGGAGGTGAGGAGAGAAGAAGCATGTTTTTCACGTTTACGCTTTATGGAATTCAGTGGGAAAAAAAGTGTTATTAGTATAATTATATTTTTTGTTTAAACCTGCAATATAATACATTTTTGAAATTTATATTTTGACGAAAATGTTTTCAATAAACTATATCTCTTGTCAACTTCAGTGATCAGTCGGTTCTATGGTGTAATGGTTAGCACTCAGGACTCTGAATCCTGCTATCCGAGTTCAAATCTCGGTAGAACCTTGCCTTTTTTTCGTTCCTGCTGATTTTATCGTCGGATTTCGGCGAAAAACACACACATGAGTCTAGTCATCCTTATCTACCAAGATCAAGGTCTCGAAATCTCAGAGAATTAGGCCTAGCGCATTGAACTGCGGGCGGGTTTGAGCCTGATGCGGATCTGCCTCCTCCTCGAGGTTCTTTACCTCTGAGATTACTATCCCAAAAACATCGAATATGATGTAAGAAGCGGTCTTGAAACCACATATATAACTTTAATTCTTCCCCATCGCCCCTAGGTCCTTAAACATCTGTCGATCATTGACATTGAGAGAATATGTATATCTATCCATTAAAAGGATGTCAGTCACAACGACCAATCGGTTCTATGGTGTAATGGTTAGCACTCAGGACTTTGAATCCTGCGATCCGAGTTCAAATTTCGGTAGAACCTTCACATTTTTTGGTAATTATTTTTGTGTGTGCCAGTGATTGGCGAGACATCTGTAAATAAAGCAGTTAACACAGCCCACATTTAAAGAGACCATGACGAGTAGAGTAAAAGAAAAGTGCATTGATTACACACACTGTTTGCAATACCATTAAAGAATGTGGGAAGAACGAGGAGAGATGGAGGGGGAAGGAGGAGGTGAGGAGAGAAGAAGCATGTTTTTCACGTTTACGCTTTATGGAATTCAGTGGGGAAAAAAGTGTTATTAGTATAATTATATTTTTTGTTTAAACCTGCAATATAATATATTTTTGAAATTTATATTTTGACGAAAATGTTTTCAATAAACTATATCTCTTGTCATCTTTAGTGATCAGTCGGTTCTATGGTGTAATGGTTAGCACTCAGGACTCTGAATCCTGCGATCCGAGTTCAAATCTCGGTAGAACCTTGCCCTTTTTTCGTTCCTACTGATTTTATCGTCGTATTACGGCGAAAAACACACACATGAGTCTAGTCATCCTTATCTACCAAGATCAAGGTCTCGAAATCTCAGAGAATTAGGCCTAGCGCATTGAACTGCGGGCGGGTTTGAGCCTGATGCGGATCTGCCTCCTCCTCGAGGTTCTTTACCTCTGAGATTACTATCCCAAAAACATCGAATATGATGTAAGAAGCGGTCTTGAAACCACATATATAACTTTAATTCTTCCCCATCGCCCCTAGGTCCTTAAACATCTGTCGATCATTGACATTGAGAGAATATGTATATCTATCCATTAAAAGGATGTCAGTCACAACGACCAATCGGTTCTATGGTGTAATGGTTAGCACTCAGGACTTTGAATCCTGCGATCCGAGTTCAAATCTCGGTAGAACCTTCACATTTTTTGGTAATTATTTTTGTGTGTGCCAGTGATTGGCGAGACATCTGTATATAAAGCAGTTAACACAGCCCACATTTAAAGAGACCATGACGAGTAGAGTAAAAGAAAAGTGCATTGATTACACACACTGTTTGTAATACCATTGAAGAATGTGGGAAGAACGAGGAGAGATGGAGGGGGAAGGAGGAGGTGAGGAGAGAAGAAGCATGTTTTTCACGTTTACGCTTTATGGAATTCAGTGGGAAAAAAAGTGTTATTAGTATAATTATATTTTTTGTTTAAACCTGCAATATAATATATTTTTGAAATTTATATTTTGACGAAAATGTTTTCAATAAACTATATCTCTTGTCAACTTCAGTGATCAGTCGGTTCTATGGTGTAATGGTTAGCACTCAGGACTCTGAATCCTGCGATCCGAGTTCAAATCTCGGTAGAACCTTGCCTTTTTTTCGTTCCTGCTGATTTTATCGTCGGATTTCGGCGAAAAACACACACATGAGTCTAGTCATCCTTATCTACCAAGATCAAGGTCTCGAAATCTCAGAGAATTAGGCCTAGCGCATTGAACTGCGGGCGGGTTTGAGCCTGATGCGGATCTGCCTCCTCCTCGAGGTTCTTTACCTCTGAGATTACTATCCCAAAAACATCGAATATGATGTAAGAAGCGGTCTTGAAACCTCATATATAACTTTAATTCTTCCCTATCGCCCCTAGGTCCTTAAACATCTGTCGATCATTGACATTGAGAGAATATGTATATCTATCCATTAAAAGGATGTCAGTCACAACAACGTCCAATCGGTTCTATGGTGTAATGGTTAGCACTCAGGACTTTGAATCCTGCGATCCGAGTTCAAATTTCGGTAGAACCTTCACATTTTTTTTTAATTATTTGTGTGTGTGCCAGCGATTGGCGAGAGATCTGTATATAAAGCGGTTAACACAGCCAACATTTAAAGAGACCATGACGAGTAGAGTAAAAGAAAGGTGCATTGATTACACACACTGTTTACAATACCATTAAAGAATGTGGGAAGAACGAGGAGAGATGGAGGGGGGAAGGAGGAGGTGAGGAGAGGAGAGAAGAAGCATGTTTTTCACGTTTACGCTTTACGGAATTCAGTAAGGAAAAAGAAACGCAGGGTGCGTATTTCCGCTATATGTTGCATATACTGCACACTTAATTCCATATATATTCCAAGGAAATCCCAAGATGTTTTGTAAAAAAAAAAACTGCAGTTAGTTAGAGAAAGGACACAACTGTGATGTTGTAGACGTTTTAATCACTGTACACGTTGTAACAAGAAATTCATAAATGCTGAAGTTCCTCTTTGAAAAATTGATCCAGTTCAGTACTGTATTTAATGTTAAGTGATTGCAACATTTAAAGCCTAAGTTTGCTCACCCGCTTGAGCCAAATGCGCATTCTGACGATAATGAAACTTTAAAGGGGTAACCATTGTAGTGTTCAGTGCTGTTTAAACCTTCTTTCTAAAGGACAGGCCTAATGTCGCCCTGTACCATTCGATTAGCAGTAGCATATTGAACATACAATATATAGCGGAAATACGCACCCTGCGTAAATACGCACCCTGCGTTTCTTTTTCCTTTCAGTATAGTATAATTATAACTCTTGTTTAAACCTGCAGTATAATATATTTTTGAAATTTATATGTTTACGAAAATGTTTTTAATGAATTATACCTCTTGTCAGGCGGAGTGATCAATCGGTTCTATCGTGTAATGGTTAGCACTCAGGACTCTGAATCCTGCGATCCGAGTTCTAAGTCTCGGTAGAACCTTGCCTTTTTTGTTTTCGTTCCTGCTGATTTTATCGTCGGATTACGGCGAAAAACGCACACATGAGTCCAGTCATCCTTATCTTCCAAGATCAAGGTCTTGAAATATCAGAGAATTAAGCCTAGCTCATTGAACCGAGGGCCGGTTTGAGCCTGATGCGAATCTGCCTCCTCCTCGAGGTTTTCTACTTCTGAGATTACTATCCCAAAAACATCGAATATGATGTAAGAAGGGGTCTTGAAACCACATATATAACTTTAATTCTTCCCCATCACCCCTAGGTTCTTCAACATCTGTCGATCATTGACATTGAGAGAATATGTATTTCTATCCATTAAAAGGATGTCAATCACAACGACCAATCAGTTCTATGGTGTAATGGTTAGCACTCAGGACTTTGAATCCTGCGATCCGAGTTCAAATCTCGGTAGAACCTTCACATTTTTGGTAAATATATTTAGTGATTGGCAAGACATCTGTAAATAAAGCGGTTAATACTGCCTACATTTAAAGAGACCATGACGAGTAGAGTAAAAGAAAAGTTTATTGATTACTGACACTGTTTACAATACCATTAAAGACTGTGGGAAGAACGAGGAGAGGTGGGGGCGAGAAGGAGGAGGTGAGGTGAGGAGAGAAGAAGCATGTTTTTCACGTCTACGCTTTATGGAATTCAGTCAAAAAAAAGTGTTATTAGTATAATTATATTTTTGGTTTAAACCTGCAATATATTTTTGAAATTTATATTTTTACGAAAATGTTTTTAATAAATTATACCTCTTGTCAACATTAGTGATCAGTCGGTTCTATGGTGTAATGGTTAGCACTCAGGACTCTGAATCCTGCGATCCGAGTTCAAATCTCGGTAGAACCTTGCCTTTTTTTCGTTCCTACTGATTTTATCGTCGGATTACGGCGAAAAACGCACACATGAGTCCAGTCATCCTTATCTTCCAAGATCAAGGTCTTGAAATATCAGAGAATTAAGCCTAGCTCATTGAACCGAGGGCCGGTTTGAGCCTGATGCGAATTTGCCTCCTCCTCGAAGTTTCCTACCTCTGAGCTTACTATCCCAAAAATATCGAATATGATGTAAGAAGGGGACTCGAAACCTCATATATAACTTTAATTCTTCCCTGTCGCCCCTTGGTCCTTCAACATCTGTCAGTCATTGACACTGGGAGAACATGTATTTCTATCCATGAAAAGGATGTCAGTCACAACAACCAATCGGTTCTATGGTGTAATGGTTAGCACTCAGGACTTTGAATCCTGCGATCCGAGTTCAAATCTCGGTAGAACCTTCACATATTTTGGTAATTATGTTTGTGTGTGCCAGTGATTGGCAAGACATCTGTAAATAAAGCGGTTAACACTGCCCACATTTAAAGAGACCATGACAATTTCATCATTGTATACCTGTCACTCAAGCATTATGTTCAATATTAATAATCATCAAAAACCAGAGTTAGTGTGTTTCTACCAAAACATGTTTTATTCAAATTGCGAAATCACTATATTTGTATTATAAAGGGAGGTAATCTGAAAATATTCATTCTTGAAAGCTGTATGGCGCAAAAGTGAGTGAACAGGTCAGCTTACTTTCTCCGTCTTTTTGGTGCTGGGGTTATATTCTGTTAATTTCAATAGAACAAAACTGTGTTAAAGTTTAAACCACAAGACCCGGAAATGCTGTTTAAACCAAAACAAGGGGAATGACTTTGCGTACAAGTTTGATTCAAGGAAAATTCTGTTCATGACAGTGCTGGCCTTTTAAAAAAAGGTATTAACATATAAGACCAAACAAAATATATTTTCATTGTGTCTACATTTATGGGTAAAGTTGCGGAAGTTTCTTTTTTTGTTGAGTATATATACTCTTGTTAGAACCTTTATTAACGAAACGAAATAATAAGATGGAAAATAATGCAGAATATCCCACAATACATCTTACTGGTCGGTTTTGTATTTATACATATTTGTAAAGTAAAATCTGCCACGTTGTTAGTGGTCTTACGCTTATCAATGGGGGCTTCACTCTGCTGCGGAACATACGATAAATTATATTGGAAGAAATTCTGAAAATAATAACGTTTTAGAAGGTTTAAAATACTTTTTGAACTGAAATCTAACGAGTTGAAGACAAACATCCCACCCACCCATCCTCAAACGCAAACAAAATGTTGAATGGTACAAGAAGCAGCAGCGCCAGGTGGTGTATGTCATGTACTAGTATACCATATAATTGAATGTTGTTTAACGGCTCATCAGCACAGTATAGGATATTTAGAGCCGCCCAAGAGAGAGGGGAAGGATACATAGGAATCCGGGAACTGTGCCCTACTCGTATTACCGAATAGATTCCTATGGTTCTTTAACGTGCTCGGAGGATAGGCCGATACACGGGACCGCCCGTTTACGACCCCATCGGACGGACGAGGCTAAGGGAAAGGATCTTGCCCAAGAACACACCGACGAAACTCAGTGGCACCACGGAGGATTGACTGTGACGATGCAAAGCAACGTTGACAGAAAGATAGCTCGCGGCGGCTGCCTCTGCATTGTGTTAGGTCATTTGATTTTATCAAACTAAACGCATTATCCATCTTCTCTTTCGCTGTAAAGAAGAAAACAGTTTGGAGTGGAGAAATAGTGTCACTGCCACACAAACAGACGGGTATTGTCTTTGGGTTTAAAAGGACTAAACGCCACTATGATGTAAGGACTCCCAACTGACGATGTTGGTAGGTAACAGAGTAGTGCAGATACTCATATATCACGCCTGGTTCTATGGTGTAATGGTTAGTACTCAGAACTCTGAATCCTGCGATCCGGTTCGGTAGAAATCTTAGAAAATACTTCACTTTTATTATATAAATATATATTAATATATCGGTTCTATGGTGTAAGGACTAGCACCCAGGACTCTGAATCCTGCGATACTAATTTAAATCTCGATACAACCTTTCCATTCTGTATAGATAAATTCAATAAATCAAACTAATGTTATTATATTAATGTATGTATCAGTAAATGTTCTATGGTGTAATGGATAGCACTCCGGACTCTGAATCCTGCGATCCGATTACACATCTCGCTGAAATCTTTACTTTATATGTAAATATTTGAATTTGCAATCTTGATTATTTTTAAAACTCGCGGTGTTTCGTTAGTTTTTCCGAAAGGACAGGCCTAATGTCGCCCTGTACCATTCGATCAGCTGTAGAATATTAAACATGCAATACACAGCGGAAATACCCATTATGCGTTTCTTTTTCTTTTCAGTATACTAACTTATCGTAATGGTTAGCACTCAGGACTTTGAATTGGTAGAACTTTTCAGTTCCCAAATCATTTGAATTGAATTTTATATCATATCAGTTGTAGTGATCAATTGGTTCTATGGTGTAATGGTTAGCACTCAGGACTCTGAATCCTGCGATCCGAGTTCAAATCTCGGTAGAACCTTTCCTTTTCTCGTTTCTACTTATTTTATCTTCGGGTTGCAGCGTACTGTATCGCTTAGCGATCCATGGATAAATAAATCTATTCTACAACATAACGAAAGAATTATGTTCCGAAATACTTCAAAGTAGTTTCTACCGGTCTAGTCGTTTGGATTTAATTGGACTTGAGGTGCACCGGTAAGAACGCACACACAGTAGAGCCATGAGTCTCGACATGTCAGACATGCATAAGTATTCCAGATCACATTGGTCTCAGTATCTCAGTGGATAAGGCCTGGCGGGTTGAGCCTTGTGGATGATGCGAGTCTGCATTCTCCGTCTTCTCAAAGGGCAAATCCCTTTGAGATTGCTGTCCAAAAATACCTATACTAATAATATGATATGGTCAAGGGTCTTGATAACAAATACCTAGGTCCTTTGTGTCCAAAGGATTTGTGACACCTAATACCTAGGTCCTTCAACGCTTTGAACGAGTATGTAGATATGTATGCAATACACGGTTATCAGCGACGCCGATCAAACGGTTCTATGGTGTAATGGTTAGCACTCAGGACTTTGAATCCTTCGATCTGATTTCAAATCTCGGTAGAACCTTGCCTTTTCTAAGCACATTAATTGTATAACATGTATATCAATGTTTGCATTAATATACCCACCAAAAAAAGAAGTACCCCTTTTTTTGCTGGTTGGCCAGTTTTTGAGGGCGTAGGACAGCTCGAACAGCGCTTTAATTAAACAATGTTTGATATTTTTATGCACACTTCACTGAGTACTAAACATTCCTTTAAAAAGTTTCAAATTTTGCCAAGCAATACTCTTTTATGGATGCTATGGAAACCTTAAAGGGAGGTAATTTGATGATTTTTGATAATCAAAAGTTGCTACCTACACAATCAGTGTTGTATTTTTCTGTGATATCGTTCGAAAGCAACGTATAGAGAATATTGCCTTGGACAAATTGAGGTAATGTTTGTAGATGTTATGTGTTTTTACCAAAAATGCATGTTTTTTTATTAAAAAGGGCTATAACTCCCTCTTCTACTGAACTTTTCAAAAAATCTTTTGTTTGGACAATTAGTTGTAGTCGATCTAATTATTCTATATACATCATTTCTTGTTTCCTGTTTTGCTGTCTATATAACATGGGAAAGAAAATCTGGGGTATTTTATTACAAATAAACTTACTATGCTATGTTATTATGCCAAAAGGATCCATATTGGTATTTTACTAAAAGATGGCTCCATTCGTGTATCAATTGTAAAACGTCTAAAAGATGTCATAGAACAACATAAATAATAACACCTCTACAACATAAATAATAACACCTCTCGGTATCTGGGTGGTTACATTGAACATTGAGAAACTTTAGTTTCCTGTTATGATTAACACTGTATATGCTAAAGAACTTCAGCAAAGGTAATATTTTTGATACAGTCAATTTTCTCTCGACTTTTCTCGAGCAAAATCTAGACAAGACTAAGAATGTTGATTTAAGTTTTTACACTGTAAATTATCCGCACTTTGACGGGGATGTTCCCCGAGCAAAATCTTTTGGTATACATGTTTCTCAACTCACTCGTTTGTATAGAGCTTCTAGTTGAGTTGCGGACTTGAACGATCGTAATCGCTACATAACTAAAAGGCTACTCTATCAGAGCTACCGTTATCATAAACTTCGAAAAAAACACAAAACACAATTGTATTATCGTAACCTCATGATCTCTTCATTATTTATTACTTATTAAACTTGTGAGTTGTGATCAGTCGGTTCTATGGTGTAATGGTTAGCACTCAGGACTCTGAATCCTGCGATCCGAGTTCAAATCTCGGTAGAACCTTTCGTTAATTTTATTATATCAATAAAGGTATTAATATATCAAATGTAGGTTAAGCCCCCCTTTTGTGTAATCGCATTGACATTGCATTTCAAAGAGATAACAATTACAACTCAAACACTTTTGAATATGTTTACATGAAACTTTCAGTTTAATATATTAGCACATTTATCTAGGCAGTGCTACCCCTGGATTATAAATACATACTTGATAAATATTTGAATTAGTCAATACACACATGACCTTAAGCATGACATAAGCAGAATATAAATCATTTTTCACTTTTATCAAGTTTGTATTTATTATTCAAGTATAAACTCTCTAGATAAAAGTGTAAACATATTAAACTGCAGGTTACATGTAAAATATGCAGCATTATTTGAGTTCTAATTTGTTTCTTTTGTTAATGTACTTTCAATGGGATTTCACAAAAGGGGACATGATCCTTAACTCCGCACTACTGATATTGAATTTAATCCAGTAACAGCACTAGTTTAGCGCCGTTTCATATTCAGTTTCTATCTTCAGCGGATGACGCACTAGCACTTGCCGTGGTGCACACCATAGAGGTACGGTCCATCGCTAAATAGTTGCTAACGGACGAGCCATTTGGATTTGACATGGACTTGAGATGCACCGGTAAGAGGTGTCTGTCCCAATATGACCTAAAATAATATGCTGTGGAAGGTTTACCACCACTAATTACATGTAAACCTCCGAGGTGTAGGTCCCAATATGATGCTGTGGAAGGTTTACCACCACTAATTACATGTAAAACTCCGAGGTGTAGTCGAATGTAGTTCCTATAATAAACAGTAATACCTCCTTTTTGATGGAAATGGGCATTTTAAGTAGTGGAAAACTGCCCATTTCTATTCGATTTTGTGGTTGTATGTATAAGAAGCGTATTAATAGGTTTTACTGGATCACTGATGGACATTTTCGGAAGTTCGACTCTATGCTTACACTTTGTGAGCAATGTAAATAGTCAATAAATGAAAACAGGTATACCGTTGACCTGTTTAGTAAACAAACAAGAACTTTCTTACATGTCTTGTGAGCCCACCTTTTCTGGCGATTTTTCAAGTGGAAAATTAGTTTTCTATATGAACATTACACTGCTGCATTATCCATACTTGAGTTGAATTTGCAGCAAATCATTAATAAGTGACACTTTAACATTGGTATCTATGGGGAAAATAATTAGTGGTTTCATACCTGGAAAAGGGACGCACGACCTCGTTGAACATGTTTTTTTTCCTCCAGATCGACCCTCGGGCCCTTCATAACTGTCAATACTGTCGGTCATCGACATTTGAACGAGTACCTTTATAAACAAGTGATATCTAGCGTAACACCAATAGGTTCTATGGTGTAATGGTTAGCACTCAGGACTTTGAATCCTGCGATCCGAGTTCAAATCTCGGTAGAACCTACTTTTTTTGGCGACTAAAAATACTTGATAAGCACGACCTGTAAAATCCCGTCATTCACAATGGACGTGTCCGATCACCTACGGACATAACAGTAACTTTATTTGATGTTTACGGACAAAAATATTACTCAAACGAACTTGCATAAATGAATGATCAAAACATATATTTGTTGCTGGTTATAAAATCCATGGCATGTCTTATGGAAATATTTATTCTTTATATCAACTTCCGCCGAGGTGCCTCGGAGGTGTCTGCCCCAATATGACCTAATATAATATGCGGTGGAAAAGGGACGCACGACCTCATTGTATATGTTGTTGTTTTTTCCAGATCGACCCCTAGGCCCTTTACTGTCAGTAATGTCGATCATCAACATTTGAACGAGTACCTTTATAAACAAGTGTTATCTACCATAAGATCAATAGGTTCTATGGTGTAATGGTTAGCACTCAGGACTTTGAATCCTGCGATCCGAGTTCAAATCTCGGTAGAACCTACCATTTTTTTAAAGCTACTGTATTAATTCTTGACAATCATCACATGTTTAGTTTAGTTTTCAACATTAGCCCTTCATGCCCGTATCCGGAATTGGTCTGAATGAGTGATTTGTGAACGTATATACTAGTATTAGGTTAACGTTTCGTTTGAAAACAAATGTTGTGGAACACGAAAGTTGCAGGTGCCAAATATTCTTGCCGTACACATCGTTTATAGGTACATCTTTTACCGGTGACCATGGCGCCTAGTCCGGAGTAAGTCGGTGGCGATGTAAAATACAGCTTAGCTTATAGGTAGATCAGAGAAAACAAGAACATTTTGATGCAAAGCGGTATTATTAGTAAAATTTCATTTCTGTTTAGATCTACATATTGATATAATAAAATTATTAGCGTGATTTGGTTTAAACTTATTTTATTTCCAATATTTATACAATCTGTGAAAATGTACATAATACAAAATGTGAAAAAGGATTGGTACGAAAGCAGTTGCTTATAGAGTTCCTTTCCTAGCGTGATTTATTAGAAGTATCTATAACAATGGCCCTGTGTCCTAACCATTACACCAGATAGTAACGCTTACATTGATATAATAACTTTATAGTGCTTTCTTAGATTTAATTGAATGAATTGAATTGAATGGAATGTTGTTTAACGGCTCATCAACATAGTATATGTTATTTAGAGCCGCCCCAGAGATAGGGGAAGGATACATATGAATCCGGGAACCTGCCCTACTCTTATTATCGAATAGATTCCTATGGTTCTTTAACGTGCTCGGAGGATAGTTGGATACACGGGACCGCCCGGTTTACGTCCCCATCCGACGGACGAGGCTAAGGGAAAGTGTCTTGCCCAAGAACACACCGACGAAACTCAGTGGCACCACGGAGGATTGAACCCGGGCCCTCCGGTTACAAATCCGCCGCAAAAAAGGAAAGGTTCTACCGAGATTTGAACTCGGATCGCAGGATTCAGAGTCCTGAGTGCTAACCATTACACCATAGAACCGATGTCAACATAAGAGTGATTTATTATATTGTTCTATATAAATGGAAAGGTTCTACCGACATCTGAGCTCGGATCGCAGGACTCAGAGTCCTGAATGCTAACACCATAGAATCAATATGTTAATACATATATTTATATAATAAAATCAATTCAATCAACATGAAGAAGGTATTAACGAGATTTGTGATCTTCCTCCACAACTAAAAAATCGACATTCACACATAGCCAAAAATGTGCTGAAAATGAAGTTTAACTCCAAACACAATTAACAGTGACTAAAGAATATTCGAAATGAAAAAACGGTATGCCTATAATTGGTCATTGTTAATTTACAAAACGTCTTTCTACCTATCGAAGTTAAACCGAGATTTGAACTCGGATCTCAGGATTCAAAAGAGAAAGTTCTACTGCGTGTGATTTGAAGTCCTGGGCCCCGTTTTATTAACCATCTTACGATAAGTCTCATATTTTAAAACTGTTTACATGTTTGCACCTAAGCATTCAATGTAGACAATTGTGTGTGAAGTATGTGCAGAAATATCAAATGTATAAGAAAACGAAATGAAAACGCGTTCATTTGTGAATTGTAAATCAAAGTAAATCATGTACACACGTTGAAAAATATTCATACTTCACACACATTTTAATTACTTCATTGCAAGTGTTTTCACAGTTCTCAATACACATGGGAGTATTTAGGATCTTGAGATCAAGTAAAATAGATTTTGGGGATTTTTTTGTTAGACAGGCCCGACGGGCTCCTTGTCTGCAAAATGAGACAAAATAGATTTCGAGGAGCCCCGGGCGTCAGGCTATCCTACTTTTCGAGCACTGAATTAGTATTTTAATATGTGTGTATGTGTATTTAATATGCATTCTGTAGTACCTTAAACGTGTAAACATGCAAACAAACGTATTTTTTTAGGATAGCAGAGGAAACACGACAAACTGGTGGTGCAGCGTGCGCAACAAGACGGTGATAAAATCTATACATGGGAAACCCAACAATGTACAAGGTTCTAACCCGTGGCCGATAATGTCCTCCTATGTATTAGAAAGGAAACAGTGTATATATTGTATATATTGCACATTTTGTAAATATGTTTTATTAAGTTTAGTTTTCATATGTAACACATCTTGTTGTTTTCTTTATAATCACCACAAATTAAATCATGAAATCCATGAATTACTCCCATAAACAAATGAACGTAAACATCATTTTGGTCAACTCATACTCAAATATTTTGTCATTCTATACTTAAAAATATGTATTATTTTATGTTTTATGCATATAATACATGAAAAATACAAATGTAATTACCTTAACATAAGAAATAAATAGTGAGCACGAGATGAGTACGAGTTGACCAATTGAAAAGCTGAAATAAGTACGAGTTGTCCAAATGAGTACGAGTTGTCCAAAATGAGTACGAGGTGTCCAAAATGAGTACGAGTTGACTTAAGTACGAGTTGACTGAAGTACGAGTTGACCTGTTACCACCGGTATATAATGGAGTCAATCAAAGACAACCATTCAAACCAGTAATTCAAATACATATAGATAAATAAGACATTTTGTAAATTTATATCCACGGCGGAGTCTGTTGTCTTCTGGGTAAAAGTATAAATAACAATGGTGTGGAGTAGGCCAGGGTGGTGAGGGACGGAGTTAATGATACGGGCACGATCAGAGATGGTCATTGACGAGGAACAAAGAACATAAGAAAACAACACACTTTTTTTTGTGGAACAGGTGGGTGGGGGTGAACGTAGTGACGCGGGGGAAGGGAAGTGTTGGAGGGAGGGGTCTGCCATCGTTTCTTGATATGATGAGTGTATGCGCCCATTTATTTCAAAATCTTCTTTTCACATGCACATGTATGTATGTATGAAGACGGGAACACGTGTATGTGTATGAAGGTATGAGATGGGAACACATGAATGAAGACGGGAACACGTGTATGTGTATGAAGGTAGGAATACATGTATGAAGATGGGAACACATGTATGAAGACGGGAACACATATGTGTATGAAAGTAGGAATACATGTATGAAGATGGGAACACGTGTATGAAGACGGGAACACGTGTATGTGTATGAAGGTAGGAATACATGTATAAAGATGGGAACACGTGTATGAAGACGGGAACCCGTGTATGTGTATGAAGGTAGAAATACATGTACATGTATGAAGATGGGAACACATGTACGAAGACGGGAACACGTGTATGTGTATGAAGGTGGGAATACATGTACATGTATGAAGATGGGAACACATGTATGAATATGGGAACACGTGTATGTGTATGAAGATGGGAACACATGTATGAAGACGGGAACACGTGTATGTGTATGAAGGTGGGAATGCATGTACATGTCTGAAGATGGGAACACATGTATGAAGATGGAAACACGTGTATGTGTATGAAGATGGGAACATATGTACACGTATGAAGATGGGAACACATGTATGAATAAGGGAACAGGTGTGTGTGTATTCATATGGGCACACAAGTACATGTATGAAGATGGGAACACATGCACATGCATGAAAATGGGAACACATGTACATGCATGAAGATGGGAACACATGTACATGTATGAAGATGGGAACACATGCACATGTATGAAGACTGGAACACATACATATGTATGAAGACTGGAACACAAGTACATGTATGAATGTGAGAACAAATGTTCATGTATGAAGATGCGAACGCATGTACATGTATGAAGACTGGAACGCATGTACATGTATGACGATGGGAACACATGTACATGTATGAAGACTGGAACACATGTACATTATGAAGATGGGAACACATGTATACAGTTGGGAACACATGTACCTGTATAAAGATGGGAACACATGTAAATGTATGGAGATGGGAACATATGTTCTTGCATGAAGATGGGAACATATGTGCATGTATGAAGATGGGAACACATATACATATATGAAGATGGAAACATATGTACCTGTATAAAGATGGAAACACATGTACATGTATGAAGATGGGAACATATGTTCTTGCATGAAGATGGGAACATATGTGCATGTATGAAGATGGGAACACATATACATATATGAAGATGGAAACACATGTACTTACATGAAGATGGGAACACATGTGCATGTATGAAGATGGAAACACATGTACATGTATGAAGACTGGAACACATGTACATGTATGAAGATGGAAACACATGTGCATGTATGAAGATGGGAACCCATGTGCATGTATGGAGATGGGAACACATGTATATGTATGCATATGGGAACACATGTGCATGTATGAAGATGAGAACACATGTACATTCATGAAGATGGGAACATATGCACAAACATGAAGATGGGAACACATGTACATGTATGAAGATGGGTACACATGTACATGCATGAAGATAGGAACATATGTACAAGCATGAATATGGGAACATATGCTCATACTTGAAGATATGAACACATGCACATGTATGAAGATGGGAACACAATAATGTACATGTGTGACGATTGGAACACACGTACTACGAGTGGTACACATGTACACATATGGGAACACGCGTACTACGAGTGAAACACATGTACACATATTGGAACACATGTACACACATTGGAACACACGTACTACGAGTGGAACATATGTACACAAATTGTAACACACGTACTACGAGTGGAACACATGTACACATATTGGAACACATGTATGACGAGTGGAAAACACGTATGAAGTTTGAAACCCACGTACACAGTTTGGAACACACCTACGAAGATTGGATCACATATCTATGTACTATGAGATTGGAAAATCTGTACAAAGATTTGAATACATGGTAGCTGTTTACAGTGGTCTGTCTTTTTATTGTTACTTGTATAACTTCCATTATGATAATCGGCATGTTCCGCTTCTTGATTATCCGAGAACTTGATTAGTCGAGAATCGCTTCCTGAATCGTATCGTAATCATTTTTCAATTAACGTATGTCCGTTTGAAACAATTTAAATTAGCTTCCTTATACGTGACTTGTTGTTTGATTTCTCCAATATTCTCTATATTCTCATTTGGCAATTTGAAGATTAAAAAATGTATATTGATAGTTAAAAATAAGTCTGTTAAAATATATTCTACATGTCTGTTTTTCTCGACTTTATGCATTCGTTCACTCTTTCTTTCTTAATTTTCTCGTTCTGTCTCTCTTTGGATTATTCACGATTATATAATGCATACGCCACTTCAGCAAGCTGTATGCTTAGTGGGAAAGTGCGGAGTCCGTGTCATCCGTGTGAATAGAATCAAATGTCCCTGTTATACTAGCTATACTAATTAGTGTCAAGGACTTTAATTAAGGAATTAAAAACATATTTATATATAATAATGCATTAACAGTTTAAAATAGATTTCCAAGATATCCGTTATTCACTGTAATTTGTGAAATAAAAGGCATGTGCGAACACTTATTAAAATCGTTATGTACAATTCAAAAAAAGTCATAAGACAGTTTAGATTGTCTTGCGCATGCGCAGTGGCGACTGATGGGACTGGTGATTTGAAGATGGTACATCCCATGGTAGGCGCATGTGATCTCGGAATAGATTATATTTTTCGTGATTGCACATCAAATCAGTGTTATTGAACATTTTTAGTGTAGTGGCCGTTTGCAAAATAGGATTTTCGTATAATTTTCGGACCTAAAATACGCGGAAAATCGCGAAAATTGTGCCAGAGAGGTGTTTTCACCGAGGGTAAGAAAATTATATGTTTTTTTAACCTTGTATGGGTGACCTTGTTGTTAAAATCAAGTCAAGTGTTCTTAAAACATGAAATCTTTATCTATACAAAACACGTTTCAATTTCTTTATTGTTGGGGTTGGCGGACTTTCACTTTTGATTTGTGCGCTTTTGAGATATTGTTTGTATTTTTGCGGAATACATGTACTAAAAAGCGGATCTTTTTTAAGAATCTGCCTGTAGTAACGATAAAATAGAACTATTTAAAGGATGTTTTTAATGAATTAATGGTGAGTGGGAAGGTAAACGCCGTTTTGTGAGGGGCCAAAACGTAAATTTAACATATACTGTTTGTCCCGTAAATGTGTACGCATATGTGTTCTATATGAAATAACTATATTTTACATTTTGAGAAGGTTCAGGCTAACTCATTCATTTTCTATTTTTGTTTATTTTTCTTTAAAAAAGCACATATATGTAACGGTTTAATAACTTGTTCCTGATATCCACCAAACATCTCAAGACACAATGCCTGAGTGCCGGACAATTTGGGACACACATTATGTTTCGAAAGCCGCAAACCAAGTAAATTGACAAGTCAAATGGCCACCTGACTTCTTTTCCTATGAAAAACATATGTTTTAATTTTATATGAAATACGGAGTAGTAAGTTCCATGTAAATTATATATCATCATTTTGAATCACGATATATTTAAAACAGGAAAAGGTGAATATGGCTGTTAGGTGTAATACACACCTTTACCCAAACGAACCCCAAAAACTAAAACGAAAGTTGCATCCTTTTATTTATTATATATAAGAAATAATTTTAAAAATATGTAATATTTGGTATTAAGGAAAACCATAGTGTACCATAAAGTGATTCAGATATTGAATCGCGCAAATTTCTAATCAACATGGCCCTTTCATCAAGTTAATTTTCGATGTCGTAATACTTTCTTTAATACTAAATGTAACTAATATTATTTTTCATACTAAACCAATGTAACCGACAAACACCCGAGAACTCCGTCATTGTAAGAATTTAAAAATGTTTTGTTTTTTAATTAAAAGAAAGATTTAGCGTTCGCCATTGGCTTGCCATTATATCTAGCCTAATGAACATTATGTAGCCAAGGGAGTTAACTGAGTTAAAAAATAGTTGTGGTTGACTATCTATACAACCATGTCACATTGACTGCATCTTACTTACCAAATAAAGGCGAAACTACCAACATAGATGCACTTGTTTCACCAAATTCTCGCTGCATGTTCCGTCTACAGTAGTTTATATTGTCCATGATTTCACTTTTTATTTTCAGAAGGGTTCCTTTTTTATAGCAACTATTATTCATTTATTCAAAACTGAAAAATGTTTTAATTTTAAATTAAGAAGTACTTAGATTAAAATTGATCAATGCGATACATATGGGTGGAGAAAGATCCAGATTCTGTTCTCTACCTTTTGGAACCGAAAATGACGTTACAGCAGATACTCAATAATAAAAAAATACGCAGATGTTTAAGGACAGTAAAGCAGATTACATTCAGGGTCTTCCACAGAGCATTTAAGAGCATATTCCCCCTATCCCTTAATTCTAAAATCTAATTTTACCCTACTCCTTAACTGACCCCCTATCCTTTGATCTCTCTGTCCATCCCTGAAAAACACCAATAAACCTGCAAAATGCAATATACATGTCTATAAATAGCTCCTTGTAGGCTATACTTCTTAAAAATCCTTTTATTTACAGTTGAAATATACTTCAAATTGTATCTAAACAAAGCGTGATCCCTAAAAATATTGGTCACCCGAAGGATAACTTCCACCCACCCTACCCCACCCCATAATATTCAAATTTAATTCCTATAACCCTTAAATTATGTCTGTGGAAGACCCTGACATTGTATGTCAGGCGCGTAGCCAGGCATACGCCCGTACGCAAGGGCGTACGCTTGGAAAAAATGAGAAAACATAGTGCCCCATAAATGCAACAAAAACTGAAGCCTGACTAGGGTGAGACCCATCATTAGAAATTTATAAACATATAAATATCAAAGTTATCAAAACAGATGCAATAAAATGAAAATTTCAATCTAAGATATTCATTTTTCGCAACTATATTATTTATCAATCAATAAAAGCCATCATTTTCAGCCCAAAATCGTCAAAAGCAACGTGCGGTCCGACGCTTAGGGCTTCCAGGGGCGAAGCCCCCCGGGCCCCACACCAACCGCTCCTTGGACCCCAATATACGGGCGTATCCTCCAAAACAGCCTAGCTACGCCCCTGTATGTGAATGGAGGAATAGCCCGAGTCCACGCTATTCGTCGTGGTGTGATTTTATACGTATTACATGTATTTGAACGCATCAAATATCACAGCACTGTCAATTCATATCCAACAATCTGTTAAAGAACCCAATTACAAAAAAACACCACCATAGTTTCTCAGATAAATGAAAATCCGTGTACCGATGGAAGTAATCAGTGTTATTTGGCTATACATTTTATGGACAATCTAGCATGATGTTTCCGTCCATCTTCACAGAACTCGCCTGAGTCACAGTCTATAGGCATACAGGAAGTAAACCACTGTGGTATTCATGCCTGGTGTATCGAAAGGAGTTCCCAAATATATAATCCCTAACTGTTTTTGTGATAAAAGTCATTTTTGAGTATTTAAGGCCTGTTTTTCTGGCTGAAATGACTTTATTGACTTGTTTGTGATAGCTTTAAACCATTTGCATGGTTGTATGATGATTTTATTTATCAACATGACAGTTTTGAAAGTGAAAGTAGAACACACTTAAGAGGTGCCGAATGAATGCAGTTTGTTCACGGTATCAATAAAGATCAGAATTTTATTTTCTTATATGCCTACATGACCCCTTCTATTCTCAGCAGTTTTCTAGAGAGGCAGGTCTCATGACTAAGAACATGTAAGTGAATCTTAGTTTGAACTTCATTTTGGAAAATGGCTAACTAGAAAGCTTGGACAATATTGCATTGGACTCAATGGGATTTGATTTACTTCCAGTACACCTATATTCTGTAACTCGTCTGTGTCACAGTCTATATTCTGTAACTCGCCTGAGTCACAGTCTATATTCTGTAACTCGCCTGAGTCACAGTCTATATTCTGTAGTCTCTATCATCCAGACACACTCAAGCTGACTGCGAGCGTTAGCGAGCGTCTGGACTCACTGTTCTTTAAAATGTTTGACCGATAGACGGCGCCAACCGTCAAAACTGACTGCGACGTGACGTCATTTTGATTGCAACATCAAAGTGCACGTTGAATTACGCGCAACATTAGTTCCAATGGGATGTGTGTACGTCCTTATTAAATATACAATAAACTTCGTTTTATTGTAGTTTCTCAGGCTGCTCTGCCGAGTGCCTGGTTGCAATTCTGACCCTCGGGTGAGATTTCCCTATCTCATATGGATCACTCATGATGGATTATTTTTCTCCCATTATGTGTTTATTACCGGCATAAAATCAATGACTTTGCTGATTTAACGCCAGAATAAGGCGACGTCGACGTAACGTCATGACGTCATAAGTCACATGTCATGTAAGATAGAGTTATCTCACATGAGGAAAATGCCTATCTCACATGAGCAGAAATGGGAGAATACAAGAATCCATCATGAGTATCCATGTGAGACAGGGAAATCTCACCCGAGGGTCAGAATTGTAACCAGGGAAAATGCCTATCTCACATGAGCAAAAATGGGAGAAGCTTTACTCCAGACCATCGTTTGGACTTCTTTGAGAGAAGTCTCGCGAGAGGTCTGGATGATGGAGACAATATATTATGTAACTCGCCTGAGTCACAGTCTATATTCTCACAGTCTATATTCTGTAATTCGCCTGAGTCACAGTCTATATTCTGCGTTCCGTGGAACTGTAAAGCTAGTATTAAACATAAGACAATTTTACATAAAACAGAGCAAAAACACAACTTTCCCCCTACCCACAACCCCCACCTTCATACCACTCCACTCACACGCATGCCAACACATAAAAGCGCGATCCACTGGCGGAGCGGTATAAAAAAAAAACCTTCCCACCTCCCACAATCCCCCACCCTCACACCACTCCACCCACACCCATACCAACACTCACAAGCTCGATTCACTGGCAGAGCCCTATAAAAACACAACATTCCCCCCTCTCACAATCCCCCACCCTCACAGCACTCCACTCACACCCATACCAACACACTCACAAGCTCGATTCACTGGCGGTATAAAAACACAACCTTCCCACCTCCCACAATCCCCAACACTCACACCCATACCAACATACACAAGCTCGATCCACTGGCAGAGCAGTATAAAAACACAACATTCTCCCCTCTCACAATCTCACACCCTCACACCACTCCACTCACACCCATACCAACCCTCACAAGCTCGATCCACTGGCGGAGCGGTAAGAAAACACAAAACTCCCCCCTCCCACAATCCCCACCCTCACATCACTCCACTCACACCCATATCAACACTCACAAGCTCGATCCACTGGCAGAGCGGTATAAAAACACAAAATTCCCACCTCCCACAATCCCCCACCCTCACACCACTCCACTCACACCCATACCAACACTCACAAGCTCGATCCACTGGCAGAGCGGTATTAAAACACAAAATTCCCCCCTCCCACAATCCCCCACCCTCACACCCATACCAACACTCACAAGCTCGATTCACTGGCAGAGCGGTATAAAAACACACCATTCCCCACTCCCAAAATTCCCCACCCTCACACCCATACCAACACTCACAAGCTCGATTCACTGGCAGAGCGGTATAAAATACAAATTTGACATGTGCAAGGATAACTAGACTGGCTATGTCCTTAAGTTTGTTCATGTTTTTAATATTAGACAACTCACTATATCATCAAATCCTCTGCATTAAGTCTTCTTTGGCCCCACCAAAAAAAATTCGACCGTCATATGAGCGTCTCCGTGGCCGAATGGTTAACGACGTTGCGGTAAACCTTCACCTCTCACCGCTGCGGGTTCGTATCCCACTGGGAGCTGGACTTGTGAGGAAGTGTCGATTCTTACAGATGGCGGGAGGTGTACAGTACTGGTTCTACCCAGGAAAAGTGGGTGGTCTGCCTCCACCACAAAAAATCGAACGTCATAATTTTATATAACCTTACCATAGTCTCCTTCGAATTATTGGCTTCAAACATCATTATTTCAGAGCCATTCAGAAATACTGATAACATATTTATAGAATTTTAAAGATTTTTTATTTGATTCTGTTTGCAAAAATAACTAAAAAAAACTATAACCACTGAGACGACATGCATCCTAAGGATAACGTGTGTAATCTATTATTTACATGGTCTGTATAACATGCATATATCAGGGTCTTCCACGGGCCATTTAAGAGAATATTCCCCCTAGCCCTTAATTCTAAAATCTAATTCCCCCTACTCCTTAATTAACCCCCTATCTGTTGATCTCTCTGCCATATCCATTAAACAAATCTCCAAAATGCATTATACCTGTCTATAAAAATGTCCTTGTAGGCTATCCTTAAAAATATTGGTCACCCGAAGGGTACCTCCCTCGCTGCACACCTACCCCATGACATGCAAATTTAATTACCCCTATCCCTTAAATAATTTCTGCGGAAGACCCTGTATTATGTATGCAAAGTGCATCGCCAATACACGTGGCACGTCCAACGTAACTATACATATAATAATTCCCCAAATTACTAATTAAAAAGTGTCATATGACACCATTGTAGTTATTTAAGGATGCAATCTTGCTGATAAGATCTCTATTTTGCCTGTTTGTATGCGGGACTACTTATGTTTAACGTTGACTGCATTAATCATCGACTTTTTTTTGTTTTATATATATCACTAGATACACTTACACGTGTACGCGTATGAAGTTGTTTTGAAAGCGTCTGTTTTGTTAATTTCAGCACTTTCAGCACTTTTTTTTTGTATTTATTTAGGCTACTTGATTTATAATTACAGTTCAACGTGAAGTGTGTGCTTTATAGAGTCACTCGAATAAAAAAAATAACACCAACACAGTTTTAAATTAAAGGGACACACGGCAGTATTGAATCAAGCATCACAATTGAAGCCAATTTATTCAGAGGATATTTTGGTCCTCAAAATATTCGAAATTGAAAAAAAACACCATTCGTTTTACTGTATATACGTTATTGTGCATGTTAAAGAAAATTGGCCATATTCTAGCTTTAAAGGGACATGAGGCGAACTGGCCATTTTATGGGTGTCAGTCAAAATCCGAATAAAAACCGCCATAATGTGTTTTAGTTTCATATTTAATATGCCCATGCACTAACGAAGGTCACGTGATCCGTACAATTTAATTATTGTTAATAAAATAGTTTGGTCTGAAAAACTTGACGACTCGGCTAGTTAAGGTTCTTGGAAATACTTGTTTTGTGATCGAAATACACTTTATTTGAATTATATGTACAAGTGCTAGCTATATAATCGCCATTTAAATAAATATTTATTATTTAGCAACAAAAAACAGCCGAGTCGTTAAGTTTTCGAGATCAAACATTTTCATAAATAATAATTCAGCGGAACTAAATATGCGACTTATTTAATGCATGTGCACGTTTCAGTATGAAACTGAAGCACATTATGGGTTTTTCCTCTTGTAATTGTATTGGCACCAATTACTGTCCCAGGTTGCCTCCAGTTCCTTTATAACATAGTCGTATTGTGTTTTTTTTATTTATCTAGAAGATTTAACCGAGTCTCAAAAAGTGACGTCTTAGGTAATTTTGTCATGAATATTGTGTGTCATATTTCGTACATATAGGACCTTTCTGTGGAAGTTCTTTTATCTTAAAATACAGATCGCACCCCGATCACACACAGTGTTTTTGTTGATGAAGGGCCTCTATCAATATCCTGTATTTTCAGGACCAAAAACTAACTAAAAACTGCTAAAAAAATGTGTATTTTCTTTTAAAAGGAAAAATGCCTTGTTTATGAGACTGTTAACTCAGACCAATCAAACTAACTTTTAATGAGTTTTAATAATGAGTAGGTCCATTTGTAGCTAAAACATATTCATATGCATAAACAACTTCAAATATTTGGGTGGGTTGTGGGGTGGGGTCTATTTAGCCCCTTATCATAGATAGTCATTTGCGTATATACATATCTTTCACATAAAATGCGCTATTATGTTGCGTAATCTAGGATAGAACATAATATTACAGTGCAAAATGATTTTACTTGTAAATATTAAGTCATGTTATGTTCAGGCAGTTTAAAATAGAAAGAATTATAATTTGTCAAGCGTGAGTCTGGCCCCTAGACGAGTGTAGGACAAAACCCCTCGGGAAAAGATTCCCATCAGCCCATTTTTAGCAGCTAGGACAAAATCCACTCAGCATTTTTTGCAGGGTGGACAGAATCCCCTCGTCGAATTTTGCATCTTGGACATAATCCCCTCAATATATTTGTCAATAGTCAATAGTGTATTTGGCTGTGAGGACCTTTATGTATGTGTGTTTATTTATTTGCAGATAAATAATACTTTCGGACAATTATTAAAAGATGTTCTATATTCTGAAAACAGACCCAGTCTGATTCTAAAATATATTACTGTAGATCAGATTGTGGGTCTTTTTGTGGGTATATCGCACTCTACAGCAAATGCCTTAATTTTGTGCAGCAAATGGTGAGAGATAGAAGAAGAAAAATATAATTTATACAAATCAATGCATGTATATTAAACATACAGCTAAACATAAAACATGCATAACGAACAGTTAGCATTAGCTTAACAATTTAATCCCGCCCCCGTATTTTTATGCTGCCCCGGTAATTTTTATTTCTTCAAAAAAAAAGTGGGGGGGGGGGGGGGGGGGGGAATTTGTCCACCATGTAAACAATGCTGAGGGGAGTTTGTCCTAGTTGTTAAAAATGGCCAGAGGGGATCTTGTCCCGAGGGGATTTTGTCCTTGTAGCACAAAAACGACAGAGGGGGCATGACAGAGGGGATTTTGTCCGTCCACCCACCCTGTGACCTACACCTGTTTATATAATAATACAAAAACATAGATCTACATAAAGGAATTTTGACATTTTAATAAAAGATATATTTTTAACTGCGTTGTAAAAACAAAATGTCTTATAAATTACTTTATTGCCACTGTAAAAACAAAGTGTCAACTGTCAGGTTTGGATGTGGGGTCAGAGGGCCCTGGAATACACAACTAGGATGTCAGTCGGGGGTGGGGGCTGTCCCCAGTGTGTGGAATACACAGGTCAGTTGAGTTGTCAAAGATAAGGTGATGGGGTAAAAAGGTGCGAATCTCAGGTAAAGGTGAGATAAACAGGTTATATATGGGAATAAATTAAGGGATTAAGGGATTTGTTTTAAGGGATTTGGTTTATTCTGACTGAATTTGTGTAACAGAGAAGACTGATAAATAACTATGGTGAGACAATTAACTTTATAATATAGTTATATAAGTGTAGGCACAAGAGAACAACGCTCTAGATAAACATTGTATATAGGGGTATTTTGGCATTAACATTTATGGAATCTGTATACAAAAAAAGTAATTACCATTCCAGTACCAACATGGCGCAGATGTAAGTAATACGCAAAAAAAAAGAAGATAATTACGAACTTTTTTAAAATCAACATTGTGGATATAATAAACGCGTGAAATATTCTTTAACATGAAAGCTTGTCTATAACACTATGGAATTACTTTATTTTATATATTACAAGTAATCCTATACATAACATATTGATACTTAAAAAAACACACTCATAGCATTGAATCATTTTATCAAGCATGAAAAGTACACCTGTATTCATTAATGCGGTATCAATTTGACGTCGTGACAAGCATGAACAGTACACCTGTATTCATTAATGCGGTATCACATTGACGTCGTGACAAGCATGAACAGTACACCTGTATTTATTAATGCGGCATGAAAAGTACGGTATACGGACAAAATCCCCTCCGGACATAATCCCCTTCGCTCAAATGTGCACAGGTGGACAGAATCCCCTTCATGGTTTTGCAAGGGTGGACAGAATCCCCTTCATGATTTTGCAAGGGTGGACAGAATCCCCTTCATGATTTTGCAAGGGTGGACAAAAACCCCCTTCAGACAAAAATTCCCTTATACATGTATTTATTTATTTCTGCATAATACTGCAAAGATATAAAAAATAAATATGCATATAGTTTAATCAAATTAAATGGGACAGTGTGTTCGCATTCACTAAAATGGATAAGTGTTTCAAGGAATGTGATCTAATGTGCTTTATGAATTCAATATGATTTTAATAAATAGACACGTGTTTCAAGGAATTTGATCTAATGTGCTTTATAAATTCAATATGATTTTAATAAATAGACAAGTATTTTTTTATTTACATGAAGACTAAAGTTGCATTATTAGATTTACTTTTAATGTGCTCATAAGTGATTTGATATATGTGCTAAATTTTTGTATTCATAGATATATAAAATACAATATATTTATTGGCTTTCTTACATTTACTTATTTACAATGTCCATAGCAAATCAAATATTTAAGTATAATATAAAATAAATACATAAACATAGATTTGTTTTTGATATTTGGGGAAAAAAGTATATCTAACTTACATCTCCCACATAATTAATCTCAATCAAGGCATTCTAGACATAATTATTGGATTACTATAGATTACTATAAATGTACTTTTACCTTTGATACCTATAATTGGATTAAATGGTATTATTAGCACAATACATTGTACAAACAAACAAAATAATTAGAAAATAATTGCCATTTTATTTATTTTGCATTGTTGTTTCATGCATGTTACATGTTTTTGATTCAGACTAAATCTATGTGTGAATATCAAAATTAAAATATTAAATTATTAAATAATGATTGCATTTTGTTGTTTTTTATAGTAAGAGTTTGACTGAATTTGAAAAAAAAATGAAATTGTGAATAAACATAATTAGCATCACAGGAACATTTGAAACAAACAGAGAGTTTGTTAATGTTAATTTTATAAAAAATTCTTATGTTTAAAAAGTAAAAGATATAGGGAATTTTTGTCTGAAGGGGGTTTTGTCCACCCTTTCAAAATCATGAAGGGGATTCTGTCCACCCTTGCAAAATCATGAAGGGGATTCTGTCCACCCTTGTAAAAACTGTGAAGGGGGATTCTGTCCATCTGTGCAAATTAGAGTGAAGGGGATTCTGTCCGGAGGGGATTTTGTCCTACATTCGAAAAGTACACCTGTATTTATTAATGCGGTATCAGTTTGACGTCGTGGGTGGTTTTTCTTAATGTTAGATAGTCTCGAACTTCTTTTAAAAATCCACAAAATTAAAACTAATGCATTCTGATTCAGGATTTACTTCTTACATCATATTTTCTGATATGGGATTTTTAAAGGATATACCGCTGCGCTTATCCTGCAGCACAGATGTTTATGGTAAATTGCAAATAATTACAAAAAGTACTCGCAAATATATTTTTTTTAAAAGGGACAATCTTGATTTTTTAAAAACTCACGACGCCCCGTTAGTTTTTCTACATAACTTGCATTTGTTCAAACATTAATATTAATTACAAGAATATTATATAGCAAATTGTTTTTGCATATTATTAAATGACTATATTGCGCCAATGATATATTTAAACCTGCGGTAGAATAAGACGAACAAATATATTGTATTTAAACATATGAGCAGGTTTAAAGGGAATGTAGCGACACAGCCAAACAAGCTCTGTTATTGAGAGCTCTGAAAAACTTGGAAAAAGGTGAAAGAATTATCAAAATCGGATGATAAACAAAAAAGATATGACCATTTAAAGGTTGTTCTAAAACGAATATGGGAGCCCCCATTTTTAGAACTATGACATCATAGTTCCATATTACCATATATGGAATATTGATAAATGTCATTTAAAATTACATATTTTTCATACAGTTGCTGTCATTTTTTCCCTATAAATCAGTAAATTTTCATATTTATAAATATTCCATATATGGTCATTTAGAACCGTGATGTCATAGCTCTCAAAATGGCCGCTTCCATATCCGTTTCAGCAGAAACTTCAAATGATCATATTTTCTTTGTTTATTATCCGATTTTAATAATTCTTTCACCTTTATTCAATTTTTTTAGAACAGTTATAACGATGGTTTGGCTGTGGCGCTACGATACTGGATATCGATACTGAACGATACAGTAACGATACTGGATATCGATACTGACGCTAATTTCAAAGATTGATAACACTTCTGTGGCTGCTATGTGTCCCTTTAACTTCTTACACTGAACTGTTCTGTGTGACTGAAACTGAATATTTAAGCTTTCTACAACAGTTTCTACAACAGTTTCAATTTTATATTGGTTTTAACATTATTATGCAATTATTAGACAAGTCTGTATTTGGAAAGATTTATTTATGTTACTCTAATAGGGAATCATAGATGTTCGCATGGATATACAGGTATGTAGATCTATGATGTTCGCATACATTTCGCAGTAGTATTTTAGTGTTTTATGCCCCTGGGTTTATTTTTAAAAATATACACTTTGCAAGATAACTAGGATATCTGGCTTATTTGATTTCATTAATTAGTAAACATTGTCCTATAGTCACATATAACTCTCTCACGTATTTCAAAGTTATAGTAGCAGGTTGTTCTAGTGTTAAGAAATCTCAAAGCGACACACGTGGCTATGTTGACATGTACAAATCTTAATAAAATATCTGTTCTGTTCTGTTCATAATTATAATTAAGTGTTAAAATGTATAACACTATTTAGAGTATCTATCCCGCCAATAACAGCCACATTTTACAACATATGTACATCGTTTCTAAACCTAGGGGCGACGAGGTATATATATAACCTAGGATGAAAATCGTCATACAGGGCCCTGATATGCCTTGTATATTTTGAGAATCCAAACTCCATCAACACAACATAAACAGCTCTAACCAGCCAGGGTCAACCCCCCAAAACAGTAGCGTCGAATTAAGAGTTAGCAACTAATAGTTCATTTTACGCATATTCAATCACGGGCATTTTAAGAACCTATGAATAAACCTATACGTTTAATTGACAAATACACATTGTTATTTTTATTATTAAGTGAGAACGTGTCGATTCTTACGGATGACGGGAGGTATAAAGTACTGGTTCTACCGAGGAAAAATGGGGGTGGTCTGCCTCTACCATAAAAAAAAATCGACCATCATATATGACCAAAAATGTACTAAAAATGACGTAAAACACCAATCAAACAAACAAACAAAAGTTAGTATTTCTTTAATGCTTGATAAATGCATGTTCTTTGTTACATAGTTGAATTCGTACACCATTGCAAACATCATGTGTACACAGAATGTGTTCCTGCCCTTAAAGGGACACATGGCAATCTTGAGGTATTTATCAAGCACGTAATTGACTACTAGTATTTCCCATACATTCAACATTCAACAGCAGTGGTTTTCTCAGTATTGTAGTTATCAGTAAAATCTCACGGATATCCGACATTTATCTATTTCATTATTTAATTATTGTCAGCGTCCCATAATATACTGATGGGAAAATGGTTTAGACACATGTTTCAATATTGTATAGGTACGTGTAAAATATGTGGTGTATTTTGGGCTAACGAGTGCGTGATAAAATGCGTGTCATCAATGAATTTAACCCTTAGCCCGCTAAGCACGACTATAATAGCCTTTGTGTCCATTGTAAACCCAGATCAGCCTGCGAGTAATGCGAGTAACTCGCAGGCTGATCAGGGTTTACAATATCCGGCTGCTGATCAGTCATTTCCCCCAAAACACCCCTTTGTCACATAAATAGAATGGTCTTAATTCAAAGACAGAACAGTCCATTATATATATATGTAGCGGGTTAAGGGTTAACGCTTTTGCAGTTTTTATTTATTGTTTTGGAGCGCTTGTTTCAGCCAAAGTTTTTTCTGCAGTAACTTGAGCAACTTAAATAATACGCACATCAGTTACACATCATTAGAACTGGCATTTTTAGTGGTAATTAAAACTACTTTAATTTTGAAAATCGGTTGAGAAATAAATATTTTACAGCCAAAATGTTTTTTGATGGGGCTTTTCCTATGTAAATCCTTGTTGGTGGAACAGCAGAAACTTAAGAAATTTCAAATAACTTCAGTTAGCCTTCATATTTTGCTATAAAACTTTCAGGGTGTCTTAATTTACTAATATCCAACAATTTAAAATCTTTTTTGGATAAAAATTCAAAAAATAATATAATTTTTCATGCAGCAGCATTTTGCATTGAAAAGGATCTTAAACGAGTTCCCATTCCATAAAAGATTCGTTAGGAATTCTTTAATGCTTGATAAATGCATGTTATGAATTATTTTTAATTTTAACTCGCAAAAGGCTCGTTAACATTAAAATAATTCATAACTCGTTTCATAAATCTTATATGAAATGGGAACTCGTTTAAGATCGTCTAAATACTATTTTTATAATAACTATTAGTGATTGAACAAATACCATTCATGTAGAAAAACTAAGGCATGCCGCGATTTTTTAAAAAATCAAGCTGCCGTGTGTCCCTTTAAATGTTTCAGTTGATCGCATTGTCTGTATATGTCTTTGTATACAGTTTGGACCCACTTCCTTGTTGGCTTACAATGCCCAATCTGTAACTCAACGTGTACGTACAGCCAAACTTGCAACTTTCCATTTCTGAATTTCACTTTAAATTTTAAATTTATATAATGCTGAGGGTTTCTTTGAAGACTGAATTGTTTCCAATCAGCTGTGTGTAGTTCTAAGGATTATAGTCCCTCTACCATTTGAGCCCCGAGAAGAATGCGTTCCAGTGCGCTTTCTAAGTAATATAGTCATCAGTGGTGGTGATGGTGGAGGGTGGGGGTGGGGGTGCGGCGGGGTGCATTGTGAATGGTGATGGTGGTGGGGGAGGGAGGGGCATTGTGGGTGGTGGTGGTAGTAGTAGTAGTGGTATACTAGTAGACCTTAATCAGGTGGGTAAATAATACATAATTATGACATTAATCAAATATTGCTTCCCATTAAAAACATTTAACTTCGATTTCGAGACTTTGCAAGATTTTCAAGTATTTTGCTGTAACATCTTGACTCTGGCAAGCGATAGCGAAGTGTCACGGCTCTTTAATGATGGAGAGACTGCCACCAGGTGTCTTCTTCCATAGTTGGGGGATGTCGGGGGTCGTCTACTTTTGCCGGTAGGGGCCGTCTAAGCACGTAGGCGATGTTGGGGGTCGTCTATACACACGAAGTGAATGTTGTAAATAAAACACCTAATTACCCAATCAATATTAATCTTACGTACATATTATCCTGTAATAGGGGTCTGTCAGTTTTTAAGCACAAGAAGTTCAGTTTATAAAGAGATATAAGGCAATCTTGAAGTATGTGTCAAACATTTTAATTAGCTCGTGGATTTATTAATTCAATATCTTTTTTACTTTAAACCCACCTGAATATATTTAAATTAAAAACAAAGTACATACAATTAGACGATTACATGTTTTCCCTTCATTATTTTGCCATAGGCTTAAATATAAAATTCTGCAATATAATCAACACTTAGCAGCATGCAAAAAGGAATTTCTGTGAACTGTTCAAACAAACAAGTACATGTATTAATAATGATGGCAAATATGCAAGTTTGTGTTGGAAAAAAATGGGATGAAAATTGAAATATATGGCCCTGAAAAAAACTAAAGGGACGCCGCGAGTTTTAAATAAATCAAAATTGGTGTGTGTCCCTTTAAATAAACCAGAAAGTTGCGAGGCAAAGTTCATTTAATTACAAATTATTATACATACTGCACTTACTGTAAAATTATAATTTATTTGGGGATCGTATGTCAAATTCTTTATTTCTCTCAGGCTACTGTACATGTTTACAAATATAGCAACAAAAGGGAAAGAAAAAAAAAAATTCCACAAGTAATAAACATCCATTACACAAGGAATATGGAATAAACCACATACCTAATAACAAATACTTAACCAATGAAGTAACCAAAATATCACGTGGCACCTTAAATTTTCCTTCTATCTCCTCTCTCAATTATTCACTGATTTTGCTTAGAATGCATTCAAAAGATTCTTTATGAATAGCAAAATAGGATTATAATAATTAAAGGGGTTGATGCACTATTTCCAAACACAGTTTATTTTAAAGGGCTCTGAAAAACTTGAAAAAAGCTGAAAGAATTATCAAAATGCTATGAAAAATAAAGGAGATATGACCTATTGAAAATGTGCAAAGAACATAAATGAAGGCAGCCATCTTTGAACGATGACGTCATCGCGCCGTTTTACCATATATGGCATATTGACAAAATGTATTTTAAAGCAAAGAAAACCACTGCAAATTGATTATAATAAATATAAAGATGTAAATGTATACATTTTAGTATTATTTTTCATTTGCAGTGATTTTCTTTGCTTTAAAATACATTTTATCGATATGCCATATATGGTAAAACGGCGCGATGACGTCATCGTTCAAAGATGGCCGCCTCCACTTATGTTCTTTGCAAATTTTCAATAAGTCATATCTCCTTTATTTTTCATGGCATTTTGATAATTCCTTCAGCTTTTTTCAAGTTTTTCAGAGCCCTTTAAGATAAACTGTGTTTGAAAATAATGCATCAACCCCTTTAATGTTTATTTTGAAATGAGAAATTGTATAAAAAGATGTTTAAAGTTAAAAATGTCATCATGTTTCGCTTTTCTCTTAAAAATCAAGGTTTTGACATAGTCAAAGTTTCCGTCAAACTCCTTTTTTGCGCTAAATGTAAAAGAAAGAAAAATACTACCATTGGAAATAAAATAAAATTTGTGATGGGATTTGGCATAAAACTTGTATCTATAAAACTCTTCATGATATATGTGTGTTTAAAGTTGGGAAATAATTTGTGAAAATTTCGCACGGTGCCACGTGAAATTTAGATAAGTTTCGTAGTGTCCAATCTATTTATTAATATGTCTGTGAATAAACATATATTAAGGAATATGGAATAAACATATATTACACATGGAATAGGGAATACATATAGATTGCACAAGGAATATGTAATACACATAAAAACAAATTATATTGCAAAAGGAATAGGGAATAAATATATATTAAACGAATAATAGGAATACACATATATTACACAAGTAATAAACATATATCACACAATTTAATTTTATTAGAGCATACCTACCAATCAGTGAAGTTCAGATGTAGAGAGATTAAGAAACAAAACGAGCTAGGAAGAAGTTGAGGAATATAACATTTCATTTGTCAAGAGGAACGTGTTCATTAAGTATATAAGGAAACAAGATAATGTTCACAAAGTGCAAAAAAAAAGAATATACAAATTGTCAACTTATTACGGGCACGCAGGTGCATTATGGTTGTATAAACACAAAGTAGTGCATATTCGATTATGTAAATTATACATATACGCTTGCTTTAATATTCCCATTACTAATAATAATAATAATAATAATAATAATAATAATGATGATGATGATGATGATGATGATGATGATGATAATGATGATGATGATGATGATGATGATGATGATGATGATGATGATGATGCTTGTGGTGGTGGTGGTGGTGGTGGTGGTGGTGATAGAGATGATGATGATGATGATGCTGATGATGATGATGATGATGCTATGTGGAAAAATCCAATTTTTTAAACGTTTTCTGAAACTCTTCAAACGAAAATGTTTATAAGGAACACAGTTCATTTGCACAAAAAAAGTTCTATAAGTAGCGTACTTGTATTGTCTCTATATAGATCTTTCGTGTTAACTTCGAGTGTCAGGTCAAGTTGAGAGAGATGTGAATTATTTTCTCGACATCCTCTTTTGTTGCACTAGGTGTATAGAAATCAAATCGGATGCTTCGCCAGCTTCAGACTTTATTAATAAAGGGCTCTGGAAAAAAGACTTGGAAAGAAAGACTTATCAAAATACAATGCATAACAAAGAATGGGGAGATAACCTATTAAAAATGTGCAAAGAAACATAAATGGTATATTGATACATTACGTCAAAGGAAACGGTTATTGCAATGGTACATTATGTTACACGTAATGCGGCAAACTCACTCAAACACAATTAATTAAACACGTCTCCCCACTCATACTTTTTTTTCAGACATTTCATCCACCTTCCCCGTTTATAAAGGACCTGAAACTTATCAGAATATGGAATGACCAAATTTACTGTTAACTTCTACCGTAGAAGTTGATACGCATATTATCAGTAAGTCGAAGGCAGCTGTGGTCGGTGTAGGTATCAAATTTCGCATTGTCGAAAAGTCGTCTTTACTGTCTGCGATAAGATAGATAACCAAATTTGCCAAAATTTCACCGGAAAATAGATGAAAAGCACCGCACCGTTGCGTGCGCTTGTTTATCAATTCCAACAATACGAATTGGGCAATCGATAGCTAATTTACTGCAATTAGATTGTCACCTCTTTCAAAAGCACAATTACCGTCGCTATCTAAACATCGATCCACTTTCTAACTGAATTATTTTATTTACTCTTACCTATTTATCCCCTTGTCGAATTGTTACTTCGTAGTATAGTCTTATCACCTACTTATTAGAATAAATAATGGATTAGATAAAACAATTAGTACGATACGCTGTTCTCTATTTGCTGCGTTTATGGTGTTTGTTTACGATTAGCCGTATAGAAGAAGATTGGTGGTAAAACACCCCCTTGACTCACACCTCGAACCTTACTGAGAGCGCTTACGCTTGTTTATAAGTTACTGTTATATACTGTCCCTTATTTCAGTATGAATTCGGACAAAAAAATAGATGTATTTACTTAAACCAGTGAGATTGTATATAAGTTAAACATTGTTTTACCTAAGATAGAATTGTGTTCTACTAGTACTTATGATACATACATATGACTTTATTATTTGTGTTTAAAGCAAAAATGACAACCACGACTTACTATTTATCACATAGTAGGTATACGCTAATTATATATAAAAAAATATATATATTTTAAAATAATTGAAGTATTCGTTGATATACGGTCTTTGCCATTATAATCAGGACTTTATTAAAGGGACACATTGCGATTTAAAAAAAACTCGCGTCGTCCCGTTAGTTTTGATGCAATACGTGTAGTATGTATTCAATTACTAATATTAATTATAAGAAAAGTATAAAACAAACTGTTCGATCATTCTTTTGATTGTATTGCACCAATAACATATTTAAAGGGACACATGGCAATCTTGAGTTTTATATCAGGCATTAGTACAGCAATTTATTAATCCTGCATCATTTTGACTTTAAAACTGCTTGCATATAATTAAGTAAAAATTTGAGAATTCTATTTCCTTCATTATTCTACACATTTCTTAAATATATTATTGGTGCAATATTTTCCAAAGTCAAAAATATGTAAAAACAATTTGCTTTGAACTATTCTAACAATTAATATTAATGATTGAACAAATTCAAGTTAAGAGAACAACTAACGGGATGCCAAATCAAGATTGCCGTATGTCCCTTTAAATCTATGACACAACAAGAAAAAAAAGAAAACATGAAAACTAAAACAATATTTAATTATATGCAAGCAGATTTAAAGTCAAAATGGTACTAGATTAATACTAATAACCTTATTGTAATGCTTAAAGTCCAGACTATATTGTACCTATACCTCTAGGACTTCCTATTGGTTAAAAGATAGAGGGACTATAAACTTTAGAAACACGCACGCACGCACGCACGCACGCACACACACTTGTAATGCTTCATACAGATTTCAAGATTGCTTAGTGTCCCTTTAATATACAGTATACTATATACAGTCCATGGTATAATCGTTGTCTGGTTGTCTCTTCTAATTCTCCTCTACACATATATATTATAATAATGTTGATAATCGGCTGAAAATTCATAATCGATCTGCAGAATATTTAACCGACCGATGATCGATCATTAATCGATTAAACATGGCTGCTATAAAAGACAAGTGTAAGCCTTTTTCAGACTATAATGAAGAAATAATCACATTTCAAGAATGTTCTGGTAATAAAGTAAATGAATGAAACTGTCCAACATGTATTTTAAAGAATATGTTGTGATACCCACTATAAATATGTGATTACTTGTTGCAAAACTATAACTGAGTCATTTTATTTTCTTGTATATTTTAGAGAATGAAATAAGCCATAATTTTTAACAACCGAGTAAAGATGATCATGAAAAATTGTAATTGATTAATCAGATCAAAGGCATAACTAATCGACGGAACAACACTACGTTTTAGCGTATAAACTTTGTTAGAATAATAATAATTATGTTTTTATTAATGATATTTTGACTAACTATATTTATCACATAAAATGCGGTGTGGGAGTGTAATAACACCATTCAATATTTTCAATATTCCACTAGTGGTATAACATAACGTTAATGACGTCATGGACGTGACGTTAATGTACGTTTTCTGACGTAATGTGACGTTATAAGTTATGCAATAAATAGAATCTAACATTCGTTCTCGTTCATTATTGAATTTATTAAACTCTCTCATTAGCAAAAATGATATAATGCTCGGCAAGAGCCTCGCATAATATCATTTTGCAAACTCGTTTAATAAATTCAATAAGTGCTCATGTAAGATCCTATCTTCTCAAGTATCACTAATTTACCGCCACAATAAATGGTTAGACCGTTTTAACCAACGGAATTTGTCTATGCTATAGCAGGATGTCCCACTACCAAACGTTTATTTCTGGATTATTTTACAGCATGCAGTAAATGCCAATTTGTCATCTCTCGAGTGACCATCATGTGTATTGATTGCACCATTATTTGACATTTCTTTTATTCGCATAATTCTTTGATTTATTGTCCTGACCACACTTGGTCATTAGAAAGTTACAAGCAATTGTGAAGTACATCAGTGATTCATGGACAACTTGTCCCATCTCGCAATATATGAGTAAAATAAAGTAATGTTGTCACCATGGGACACATTTATGTTATGGTCAAATATGGCCACATTCAAATTGAATTAATTACCAAAAAACACGATAATAAATTATAAGATTTTGTTGCAGCCTCCTACCCTTTTATCTGAATATGCAAATCAACGCATTACATACTAGTACTTCATATTTCTATGAAAAGTTACCCGGGTAGCGTGTGCCGCCTAGAAAGTCGGGCCCATAGCGTATTCGGCATGCCCACAGAAAAACTTTCCGTTGAACTCTTTGTTTGTTCAAAATGTTAAGTATGGAACATACCATAAATGGAAAGAGAAATTAATTTGTGGTAAGTTTTGATATGAGTGAAGCGTGTTTTATGTAGTGGCGTGCATAAAGCAGTTATCACACTATTTAACCGTCTTGCCCACTCTTACCACGTGGAATGAAGGCGTTAATTTAAGGATCCAAACATTTATCGCACGAAATAAAGGTACTATTCTAATGCCATTATAAATCTATGATAGATACACGTATTTATCTCATCCCAAATTGTGCAAGAAGTGTTATAATGTATAGCATGTTTATTTAAATAAAACCAATTACACTGACCACGCGCAAACAGTTGTTTGTGGAAGGATGTGACTTTGCTATAGCTGTGGTGGGGAGGCGACCGAGGCAATTTTCTCCATTTATAACGTCAGTGCAAGGTACTAAATTATTACCTTCAGGTGATTCTTACACACAAACGGTGGACAATTTTCTCGAAAGTGTGTTTAATTGTTGTTGCGAAATGTGCGCATACCATCATGAAACGTTTAGAACGAAGCTGAAAATTATGGAATGGTGAGAAATAGTTGTAGAACAGATGCCCTTCAGGATCGAGTACAAATGGTGGCCAAGAAACAATTTGCCGTCGTCATTGATTATGAATGAGTTCCCCTTAAATGTTTGAAAAGGGACATTATATGGTATATTGGCTGTAAAATAGTATGTCAGATGCAGATAAATTGCAGTTATATGTGTATTTCTTTATACGTATTTTGAAGAATCCGAGTAAAAAAAATGTATGTAATAGTTGTTACCGTTGTAAAGCTTAAAACTATCCCGTGTTTGGATGTTAACGTTTTCTGTTTATACATCAGGCTTTTTCTATAAAAAAAAACAATTGTAAAAATGTTCCAGTTCGTGATGAAAGTGTCATATCAAATAAACTATAGTGTTCTGCAGGTCTAAAATTTGAAGTTTATCGTAGATTTTTAATGAAATCGGACTTAAAAGAACTCTGGATATTTATGTTAAGGCTCATTCATTTTGTTTAGCCTTTCAGAATAGAATATACCACTGATTGTCAATTTAAGGTCGGATCCTTGGATCCCTATGAACATACTTGAACTCTTATCATTGTATCTTTGATCTGTTTATGCCTGTATATGTATCTACACTTGCATTCCACGTCAACTATAAATTAAGAAGCGCAATTGTTCATGTCTGGCAATATATATATAATACGGAGTCAGGCTAAAGTCACAAGCCTTAAAAAAGAAAAAGCAGCCTTAATACCGTGACTTACTGTAATACCGTAAGTGCCAACTCCAAGTACGGTTAGTCGCCGTTGTCATTCTCTTTTCTGTGTAAGGTGCGAAGGTGCTAATCCCAATTACCTTTACCTATCAGAAAAGGTGCGACCGCCATAAAGGGTTGATACTTTTTATACACAAAGTAGAAGCGGATTGTTTAATACAAAACAATCAAACGACGAAGTATTATTAGTAGTGTAACAATTATTTGTTAATTCAATCATTAAATAAGATAATCAAATAGACAGTTGTTTCTTTGATATAGATAAGGTATACCGAAATCTAAATATCTCGCGAGAATTGGCGTTATTAGACGCCGTAGTTTCGATTGTCTCCTAACTTTGTTTTATTACGCTGTTATACAATTATACAATTTAAGACGATTGGTTATTTCATTTGTAGATGGCCTTAGATGCATGTACATCTATAGACAAGAAAAGTAATTATTATTCATTATTCCAATCGCGAATCATCGTCACCACAGGTGGTCACGTGACATAACTAGTCTCGTCTGCGGTTTGTTGTAAATTTTGATTGGATGATTCATTCTTTTGTAACGCAACGTGATTGGCTGATGAGGAATTTGAAGGAATTGCCAAAATAAACTACTTTGTGACAAATATACAAACTTTCCTGTAAATCGGCAATATGCTGATTATTTCTAAGTGATGAACTTCTAAGGATTATTTATATTTTAAATTTCGGCGGATTTTCAAAATCGTTTTCTGTTGGCAAGGTAAAACATACTATTTGTTTTAATTAATATAGCATTCTGAAAGTATTTATCAAATATTAACATTAGCACATTGTTTGATTAATTCGGTATCAGTTTCCTGCATATATAGACATCAAATTTAAATACAATATATTAAATTCGGAGCTGTCAATTTTTCTTCGTTATTCTATGATAGGTTTAAATATAGCTGTCAATTTTTCTTCGTTATTCTATCTATTATTGATGCAATATAATCAACAGTTAGTATAAATATGCAAAAACAAATTCATTTACTCTTTTCAAATACGTTTTAACAATGATCGCAAATTTACAAGTTATGCAGAAAAACTCATAAGTCGCCGAAAGTTTTAAAGATTGCTATCAAGTGTAGGGTATCCAAGCAGTTAAATAATCAGTGAATGGCGTCGATATTGACTCGGCGTCACAGTTATTTTTGTGTTCGGATTATGTTATTAATATTTAGCGATTATGAATATTCTTTCACTGAGAAATCCATAGAAACATAGTACTAAACTACAATCAGTATAATTCTGTTTATAATTATTATCAATGAATCTGATAGAACAAATAAATATGGATGCTGCTGCTGCTGCTGCTACTGCTACTGATTCTGCTTTTAAACTATATACCCAAAGAATCACAGAAAATTAACGCGGAGGCATAAGAGTGACATGTTCTTGCATTTGAAGTTTTAATGGGACACGCGACAATCTTAAAGTCTGCTTTACACATTTTCCTAATCACTGTCAACAATAAGCTGACATTGTATCGTTGAAATAGTTTGTTGAAATAACATACTCTTTTTAGAAATAACAAGATTTCCTTGTGACAAATATACGTTCTACGCACTTGTGACTCGTTCAAGATACTAAATTGTAAACAAATTTTCAAGTAAACTTTAGTGTTTAAAAGTTGGACTGCGACACACGTTTAACGAGTTATACAATCATGTTGGATATGTTAACATGTACGCGGGAACACAAACTCGTCACACCTACACTTTATCAAATCGAATTGAAAAAAACAACAACAAACAGTTATATGTAACGATATTGACTGGATAACAGGTCAAAGAAAAATTTCCCCTCAAACAAACGTTTTAATAACCAATATAAATATTTTGCAGGAAATTGCAACAATGACAGCGTCGCACGCAGCTTACCCGCAGAGGCCACTTCCTTTTTACCCGAGCATGCAGCAGACGGCGTACATGCACCCGTACTTCCCAGCGACAGCGAATTTCGGCATTGGACAGTCGTCGGCATTGGCGGAACAGAACGTCGCGTTTCCGTACTCGTTCACTTGGAACAGTGTATACGTCAACGCCGCCAACTTCGCCCAGTTACAGTACCTCCAACAACAGTGTACGGGATGTCTCAAGGAGCAGCAATCAACGCCCGAACGCGACCGTATCTTCCGGTCCTCGTTACCGAACTCACCTGCCTCGCCGAGTTCAGACTACAGCCCGAGTCTTACACTCCTCAACTCGTCTCTCGATTCAACGGGAAGTGAAAAGAAACAACGGAAAGGTATGTATTTCTTTACTTTCTTTTACTATACAGTTTCTAGTATGTGTTATGGGTACAGTCAATGAATGGTAATTGTATGGAAGTAGAGCAAAAGTTACAGTCAACGGAAACAAATAAAACAAATAATAAAAAGTACCTCACCTGATGTCAGTCAACCCCTCAACGAAATAAAAATGATATTTCTACTGAGTGCTTTATACGTATTTGTATGTAAACAATTAAGACGTTAAACCATTAATTCTACATGACATCAGGGCTTTATATGATTATCAGCCCAGATGACATTAGTCAGTTTGATAACATGCTTCATTTAACGATTATTGACGACAAAAGCAACAACAACAAACAATCAAAAATAGTTTTTATTTCTCACATCTTGTTCCGTGTCTTACTATTCGATTACATTTTTGAAACTTGAAGTACATTATCTACTTTTAGCTTACTTGAACGTTTAATTTCGAAAGCATGTGTATATTATATTTAAAGTTCTCCAGCTATGTTTTGTTTCATGAACATGTTTATGTTTATTTAAATCGAAATCAATACACAACAATAGATATTTACAATTCACACATTGCAATATCTGACACATTGCAATATCTGTGAAAAGCGAGAATAAGATTTATTTGAACAGGTAAATTAATCCACAGGTAAATGTATTTATTAATTATCTGGCAATAGTTGTGCAGCTATTCAATTCAGATTACCTCATTTCCCCGCGCAGTCACGCAGTGGTAAAAATAGTATCTACGTCATGCAAATAATACTTATTTTTACATACAACTTAGTAGCGGATTTAGGTATATGTTTCTCTCCGGGACTATCAAGAAATGTTCATATGATGTTTAAGAGTTAACTTCGTTAATTAATAATTCTACAAAAAGGGTGGCCATTCACCTTTAACGATACACAATGAAAATTAATCATACAGTAGACCTACATAAGTATTTATGTCCCTGATCATACGATTAAAATAAACGTTTTTCTTATTCTTTCTTTTTAGAAGAGACTCGGCCTCGTTTTGATTTCGCACATCTTGCTGAAGCAGTATCGCGAGATTTAGACGAGATCAAATCTGACGAAGGTAGCACCAAAGATGCACAGGTCATCAGCCATGCACTGTCATACCTGCACGAACGAATACGGTATGTTGGGCGTATTATGTACGCTAATTCTACATCTTATATTTCATATCCGATACATATTGAGTTCGCTGCTTCAAGTAGACATATCATCATATCACACAACAACACACAGATAAAAGTCCAGACATTGTGCCTATAATCGTCGGGTAGGACGCCTGTCGTAGGTGGAGGGACTATAATCCTTAGAAATACACACATACACACACACTCGGGACATATTTGTTAGTTTGGAGTGAATATTGAATTTATTTTCACCGAATAGTGAGAAAGTTTAAATGTTCGCGAGTGCTTTAGAACGAGTGAACATATTCGCCAGATGAAACTAAAATATATACTATAATAATTTTGGTATTATATACACAATCCGGTTTTGTGCGACATCGGCTCAATATGGTGAAATTGCCGTTTTCAACTGACTATCACTTTCAAACTGCTCTACCGATTTCAATCAAAGACGACTCATTTTCTAAACTAAGTTATTTCCAATCAAATAATTAATTTTAATATAAACTTTCTGAAACAAATTGTCCCTGACAATCAAGCTGATATCTCTAATGAAATACTTGACTGATATACAAAAACGGCGACTCTTGTTCAGATATCAGCTTAACACATTTTGTCTACAAAATATTAAGTTATATGACACACATGTGAATATGTAAACAACGAAAATATAAACATTTATTTCAATATACTATAATCCGCTATTTCATTATTTATGCATATGATAAATAGATCAACTGGATTCGAACATTTGACTTGTGTATAAACTGTCGAAAATATGAAAAAGCTCACTTTATTCAGTTTATAATTCACTGCTTTATTCTCCATGCGCATGCGCAATCTATAGTTCAGCAAATTACTCGATTTTAAAGAAGTTTGATGGAAATGAAAAAAACAATAATATTGTCTTGCCTTATTTTGCGATTTGCTATAATTAATATTAATTGCATATGTTCAGGTTAAGCTCGGCGTTGTTATCTACTGTGCGGATGCCATATATCCCCTGCAGTAAGCTGTCCCGGGGTATGCCAGAACTTTCAGATACAGACAGAACAAAACCCAGACGACACAAAAGGTGAGCTCAATTTACATCATTCACTCATTCATGATGAATATGTCATTTGATACATTTGTGAAATAAGTTGCTAAATTATAATGTGTTTTTTTGGTATACTTTTTCACAAATATGTTTTTACCAATATGTTTAATATCAGTTTACTTCTATGCCAAATATTAACAGTTTTTACGAGGTGGATTTTTCAATATTTTGAAAAAGGACTCCCTGTCTTAACCCTGTATAAATGTCTAGTGGCTTTTATACGGCAGTTGGGCCTTTAAATATGTATATTCAACACAATATAATGTGTTGTTTTTTCATGAATTCCAGATCATTTTTTCATCAACAAGTAAGAAGACACCTACTATTTTACTAGTTTTTCGCACTCGTGAACATATAGTTATTTCATTTCTCCTTCTTTGAATAGTTAATTTGAATAATTCCCTCACTGTATAGTCAATATGTAATTATGTATATACAATTAGAACTTTCTATTTACAGAACAAAGAAGGAATTCATCTGCAAGTACTGTGGTCGACATTTTACCAAAAGTTACAACCTGCTGATCCACGAGCGAACCCATACCGACGAACGCCCATTCCCGTGTGATATTTGTGGTAAAGCGTTTAGGAGACAAGATCATCTTCGAGATCACCGGTAAATATAATTGCATTCGCAACATCTCGTTCACTGCTTCGCAGCATGATCCCGAGGAATGACGGGATTGGCGATTGATATAATTGTTATCTGAATTGAATTGAATTGGGTTTTACGGCGCACCAACACAAGAAAGGTTATATGGCACATAACAGGGATGAACATGCCATGCCTATCCTCTATTTACATCTAGATAAAAACATGGAGAATGGGCCTAGAACCTTCTAACCTGCATAACTGCAGAGTTGCTGCAAATTCTATTGTAGCATGTCGGGATCTCTGCATGTCGGGATAGAAAATAATGGACGTCTGCCTAAATATTTAGACAGTTAGTTATTCCTTTCGTGTTCATTTTCAGCTACGTAGCAACGCCACATCCACATGTTAAAACTATCGAATGTAAAACGTCGCTAAACGCAAACATTTTTGTCGCTTAAGCGTCGAATGGCTGAATGGTGTCATGTCATTTTCAGCACATTTTAGGCTATATATGAATGGGTGCACCTCCCGCATCCACAAGAATCGTCGCAGCAGTGGGAGGCGAGAAGGTTTCAGACAAATGTTTACGCTAAGCGAAAAATAGAGACGTTTTTAAGTTAAGCGTTGTTACATAGTTGAAACCGAATACGAAATGAATCTTTTAGTTTACTTATTATACTATTCCTACGATTTTAGACAGTCAATCGAATTTTTTTCTCTTGCAGACGGTAGGACCTGTCTTAGGTTTACACATACGATTTTAGATTCGCAACAATTAATGCTTTTTATTAAAGGTACATCCATTCTAAGACGAAGCCGTTCACATGCACCGTATGCGGGAAGGGATTCTGTCAGTCCAGAACGCTGCAAGTCCACAAGGCCACACATCAGACAACTTAAAACTGCATTATAGTATGAAAGTAATCCAACCAGCATAAAGTTCACAAATCATTTCACGAACGAAAGCTTAAAGCTTACCAGTATTACGACATTAATGTGTCAGGAAGAACAGTATAATCAGCATTACGGCCATCACGTTCACGAACCATTTCACGGACGAAATCAATCCAGCTGAATCAGTTCACGAATTATTTCATGAAAGAAATCCATTCAGCTGAATCAGTTCACGAATCATTTAAAAAAAAAAATTCAACCGACTGAATTAATTCACGAGTCATTTCACGAACGAAATCAATCCAGCTGAATCAGTTCACGAATCATTTCACGAACGAAATCCAACCGGCTGAATCAGTTCACGAATCTTTTCACGAATGAAATCTTACCTGTATTACGACAATTGCCAGGAACGAAATTGTATTAGTATAACGACGAATCCTGTCCAGAACGAATTCAAACAACAATAGTTGTACTAGTTGTTTCATAAGCGAAAAATAGTCTTACATTCACAATTGGTTGTTATGTGCCTTAATATATGACATTTAGTATTTAAAAAAAAAAAAATTGTAAATTATATTACAGATATAACTAGATATACAGTATTACATATAAACAATTACGTTTCTCTGAAAATAGTGTATTACTGTGATGAAACACATCTGAAACTACTACCGAAATGGACGCATAAAGGAACCCATTTGGGCGAAGCATCTCTATTATTTATCTTACACGCGCGTGTTTTCAAAAAAAGAAAGGAAAAAAAAAGTCTGATCATTTCCATTGCAATTCGAGTGTGTTGCTTTGTAAAAGTGTATATATGTGTATATGTGTATATATGTGTATGAATGTATATATTTTTACTGTTATATGATTGTTATATACCACGGTGCTACTTGTACATGAAATAATGTGCCATTAAACTATATTGTTAAACATATGTGTTTGTTTTATATTATAGTCATAATATTGTCATTTTTTTTTTTCATTTTTTTTTTCACTATATCTCTTGTAGGTAGAAAATGCACTTAAAGGGCATGTAGCGACAAAGTCAAACATCTTTATCATTGAGAGTTTTGAAATACTTGAATACGGGTGAAAGAATTATTAAAATCGGATGATAAACAAAGAAGATATGATCATTTGAAGTTTCTGTTGAAACGGATATGGAAGCGGCCATTTTGGGAGCTATGACATCACGCTTCTAAATGACCATATATGGAATATTTATAAATATGAAAATTTACTGATTTATAGGGAAACATGACATCAACTCTATGAAAAATATGTAATACTTAATGGCAATAATGATTTATATCACCAGTAAAAAAAATCATTAATTTGCAGTGATTTTCTTCGTTTTAAATGATATTTATCAATATGATGTCATAGTTCTAAAAATGGGGGCTCCCATATTCGTTTTAGAACAACCTTTAAATGGTCATATCTTTTTTGTCTATCATCCGATTTTGATAATTCTTTCACCTTTTTCTAAGTTTTTCAGAACTCTCAATAATAGAGTTTGTTTGGCTGTGTCGCTACATTCCCTTTAAGGTAAACATACGTGGTACAACAACACTATTTGTGCATGTGTATTCTGATGATACATATACGATAATCATATTTACATTCACTTGATATTTTTTGTTGAAAAGAAAATGCGTCTAATTTCGAATAAACCTCCCGTTTTCAAGCACTCTTAGCTCCAAAGTGTCCCAGTATATAAATCAGTGCTACTGCGCACTCATCCGATGTGTCTCCATAGAAACCGGCTATTCCACTGCCTGAAAAAAATCACTGACGTAGTTGTATCTCTTTTATAATTATCATTCTCCTAAGGCAAGTTTTTGTTGATAACATAACGACGGGAAAATAATATGATTCGCATTTCCTACGGCAATATTGCGGTTTTAAAAGTTATCAAAAAGTGTTTTTACCTTTTTTTGGTGGTTCACAAAAAGCAACCTATGCTTCAAATATACGCATGTGATATCGTTGTTTGATGAATTTGAGAAAATATAAGAAAATAACTGTGTTACAAATTTCATTTGTCGTATGCGACTGGGTTCGAACTATTTCAGTTGGTATTCAAATATAGTTCGTTGGGTTCCTAATCGGGCGGAACGGTGGATTTGAATTGAATTCTGCAAGGCAACACCCTGGGCAATGGTATATCTAAGAACTAAACGTTCCTTTAGTGAGAGTGCAGATCTATTGTTCGTCCTCAAATTATTAGATATTGTGTTGGATTTCAAAAACAATTTAAAATATAAAATAACGCCTAGAAACAATATCAGATGCAGTAAAACTCCGCCCATAGTGTTATTACTTTACTCTCAGCGACACGAACTTCCATTAGCTGGGCATGTATGATAAACGTTATTTATTTGCCATATCTTATCTTCAACCATCAGAATATTTCATACAGATAAAATACCATATTATCAGTGGATAGTCAAAACAATTGACATGTAAATAGTCAACTGAAATTTGTTTACACAAATCGCAGTATCTTGGCTAAATTTCGGCGAATTTGAAGAAATATTCCGAGTAATCGGATTCTATTCGGAAAGATAACATGAGTCCATTCTCACGCCTTAAAAGTGAACAGTCAGCGTTCAACCATTATTAAGGCGTCTCAACATCCGGGTGAAATATCACGTGACCACTTGACGTCTGGCACTGACCAATAACTGCCGTGTGATAAAGCAAATGTTCATACATGACATGTATATCTCCCGTTCAGCAAGATGGCGGAATGATATGGAGCAAGGATTTATCCATCAATTTATGGATAAATCCTTGTATGGAGCACTTGCTGCAGCAATCTGCTCCATGAAACGGTTAAGTTAATAACGTGATAACTTGTAAGTCCATCCGGGTGAAAGATGTAAGGACTTTTGAGAAATACTGGCACTTACTATAGTATCTGTTTCACATCGTCTAAGTGCAAAACACACCGTGACAAAACCACGTGACCTTTTGATTGGGTTCACCGCAAAACGCAACAACAAAGCACCGACGCGAGCCCAGCTATAATAATAATAATAATAATAATAATAATAGACTTTATTTTTAAAGAATTTAACGAGAGAACTCATTTGAAACTAGTCAATCTACATGAGGCTCTCAACAATACATTATATACAATATTTACAAGTAAAAATGCATTTAAAGTGGTATATTCAGTAAACGGAAATATGTTTAAATATAACTGCAAGACTTAGTCATTTACTAATATATCGGATGGTGAATCCACTGTAAAATACAGTGTTTTGAATTGATTTACAGATTGGGCATTTTGTATATGGTGGGGAAGAGAGTTCCACACTTTAGAGCCTGAATGGGCAAATGACTTTCTGAATAACCCACTATTGGGTCTAGGGGGAATATAGATTTGATGATGATCTTAAATTCCGCATATGGACATTTGAAGTTAGAGTAAATGTGTCTTTAAGATAAGCAGGGGTCTGATCATTAACTGTTTTAAACATAAAGATTGCTTTTTGAATTATAACTCTTTCGGGAAATGTCATCCATCCGAGTTCGGTAAAAAATTCAACGGAAGGAGTTTCGAAATCTTTATCTAGGATAAGTCTTGCAGCTCTTTTTTTTGGAACCTTACAAGTTTATCTTCGAGAGGTATATGTTTCTGCATCAAAACTGTGTTAATATTTGGCGATTTTTTCCAACTTAAGCGCACATTCACCTACACAATGAATACTTTCCTTCGCTGCAAAGAGTAATTATATTCATCCGGCTCCTTCTTAGATTAGCCCTCTAAAACCGTACATGACCTCTAAAACTGTACATGACCATACGCTTTCGTTCATTTCCAAGACATTGGGAAGGCTAATCTTAGAAAGTAGTTGATGAACGTCACTGTCCTTTGCGGCTGAGGATATACCTCATTTTGTCGGGGTATGTACTCTTTGCTGAACAAAATTCGTTAACTATTAAGACAGTTTTGAAGCAAAATCAAAACAAAAAGGCACGTGGATTTGCCGCCGAGTAATATATACTTACAAATTTAACATCATTTTGCCATATTTCAGAAGCCATTTTGGATATGGCGGATACAGATAATGACCGAGAGGTTCCGCATGAAATGTTTCCTTTCCGTCTTCGTCCAAAGAACGTAAAACGGGAACGCCTGATTCCTAATGTAAAAAGAAAACGTTATTAATACAGTTGAAAATATGTGCTGTCATATATTTGTATTGCAGTCATTTAGAAGCAAGCATATATACAGTAAGTGTGTTTGTATGATGTTTTAAGTCATTTTCAACACATGTCAGGTTATATATGACGGTCGATTTTTTTGTGATAAAGGCAGACCACCCACTTTTCCTGGGTAGAACCATTACTGCACACCTCCCACCATACGTAAGAATTGACACGTCCTCACTTACAAGTCGAGCTCCCAGTGGGATTCGAACCCGCAGCGGGGAGAGGTGAGAAAGACAATCTAACAAGAGTGCCTGTTTAATTCTGAATTTATTAAACGATTTGGATAACATCATTTCAATTTCATCCCACGAATTTAATAAATTAAATATAAAATAGGCACGAAAGTGAGATTCTGTTTATCATATAACTCCAAAATAGCCTCGTAAGGAACATTTATTTACCACATAACTTACGGTGTGGGAGTGGAATAACACCATTCGATATACTATTTCGATATACCACTAGTTATATAAGTATGCAAATGAGCCTAGTACGCTCTGTCAACAATAATCGATTCCCATGGTTTATTTCGGTTTCATGTGTTAAAGGACAGGCAAAATGCAATAAAAGTCGATATGTGAGTTCTGTGATAAATAGAATCTAACATTCGTTCTCATTCATTACTGAATTTATTAAACTCGTTAGCAAAAATGATATAATGCTCGGCAAGAGCCTCGCATTATATCATTTTGCCAACTCGTTTAATAAATTCACTAATGAATGAGTACTCATGTAAGATCCTCTATTTAAATAACGCTGTCGTATGATGAGTCGGTCTTCTCCGTACGACGCCGAATAACGTAATAACACTACTGATTTGCATTCAGGACAACGTTTAACAGGCGCCACAAAACACTAAACAAGCGCTAGATTGAATGTCAATAAATTCTGAAAAGGCCATCATTTGAAAGCAAAAACACAAACAATAGAAAAAGGCACCGTCTATCACGGAGCGAGTTAGTACATGGATAAGCAGGGGAGATTAGTCTTCATGTCCTGCTCTTTTTATCCGCAACCATATTCATGCTCTCTCTACTGTCATACCTAGCATATGTATAGCTTATTTCCTGTCCTTGCCTTTCATACCTTACCTATTTTGTTGAACATTTTCCATAGACTTTGCAGGAAATCCTCTACATCCAACCTTTACTGGAAATAGCCAAGTACGCCAACCACATTTCTACAACGTTATTGTAACTCTGTACATTTGGCTATTTTACGCTCAAATGCCTCTCCACAGTTTTCTTCCCAGTGAACAATCATCTCCACCATCATCAGCCTCTTTGCCGTATTACTATATCTGGTCGTAGTGTTGTTTGGACGACACTCGGGAAGATAAGTTTTCTGCCGATACATGTTGCCATCTTCCACTGCTCTGTCTCATTAAGAATTAAGCCTTTTTTGGATGATGTTTGAGCGCCTTTCTGTCCTTCTTTAACAGAGCTAATATTTGATGAAATGTCTTTGCTTTCTTCTACCTGCCTCCAAGACGTCTGCAAGCTCACGCAGTACCGTGTCATGCCTCCATCTGTATCTGCATTGAAAACGCCTCCTGATATGCTGATAGGATGTGCTTTATGGTTCTTGTTTTATCACACAGGGGACATTTGGAGTCTTCTTGACATCTGTGCAGGCTTTTAGTGATGGCAGAAGACACTGATCTCAGTATGATCTTTTATTTTATTATGTATGGTTCATACTGCCAGAGGTCCGTTCATGTCAGTCCTCTCTCTGCAGTTGTCCATAATGTTCATGTTGCTTGTATCCATATTTCTGCAGTGTTTGACCATCGCGCACCTTTCTCAGAAAGTATAATTCTATTTGGGAGCATATATCTTCTTTCTTTGGATATAACATTATTTCAACGTGACTCTGTGTTGAACCAATACCTTGTCGTCTATACCACAGTTGTTCCTACAATCTCCGTGTGTTTCAATCTGCTCTCTGCCTGCTCAACTGCGCGACTTGCTGACCATTTTCTTCCGGTTCTTGTCTCAATACCTGCTTTCCTAACCAGTTTATCTTTGGATTCATTAGAGTTACCACACGTCTTGTTGCAACTCTGAGCTCCTCTACAATAAACGAAATTTGAAGTTGCTGCTGCATTGAGCGTACTTGTAAAGCTTTGAGGACCACCAAGCTATCTTCACAAATATCGGTTTATTGTCCTCTCAAATACTTACAACTTAGTTGTGGGGATCTTGTACAGGTAATCCCAGGTAATCCTAGCTTGTCTTTCGTCTTCAGATCTTCATCTAGTTGATGTCCGTCCTTTCGAATGATGTCGGGGACTTTCAAGGTAGAGTCAAACCACTTGCCAGAGCACTTGATAGGGTTATCAACTACTGATAGTATCGCCTCTGCTTTCATTAATAGTGTCCTTCTGGGTGACAAGTGAGTTAAAGTCCCTTCCTGAGGAGCATGCACAGATACTTTCTTGGACAGCATTCAGGCCCAAGTCACTGTATCATCCAGAGCGTTGAGTACCTAGTGTTCTTGTATATGTGATGGTTTTGTGATGGCAAGGTCATCCATGAACTCTCGGTCAGATGGCACATGTATTCCCGATGCTGTTTTTTTCGCTTCCAGTCGGATTAATCATCAGATTCACGTCCATCACGAACACTATCACAGGCATTGTGTAACCGGTCACCATCCTACTATTTTATGGGGGTATACATATTTCTCAACTTATTTGTTTTTCTAAAGTTTGTAGTGGAGTTGATGACTTTAACAGTCGTAACCTTTGTAAAATCTAGACCATCAGGGCTACCATAAACTTCGAAAAACCTTTTTAAAATTGTATTATCGTAACCTCGATCGCCTTTTATACACAAACATAATTTATGAACTCTTTTGAAACAGGAACTATCACAACCTGACCTATATGATAACATGATTTACAAACTTCGTGGACTTCTTGGTAATGATCACTTTCGATCACTTTCATAAATCAGTATCAGACTTTTTAGAAAATGTGTCGTAAGATATCAACTTGCAACGAACTGCTAATGTATGTGTTGCCCTTTTTACAGTTCGCCACTACGCTTTTCCCTTTATTGTGCGATGACCCGACATATTGTGGACCTTATGATCACCTGATACCGCTGTTTTCAACCCTTTTATGTGCGTAGTGTCGCATATGTTGCTTCTATTCTTTCCTCTTGTATTTGTTGATTGTTTAGAATGCGCGTGTCCAGATTAAATTAAAATGAAGAAATATATAATCTGAGACAGCAAACTTAAAATAAAAATACCTATATCACATAGTGATACCCGATTACAAGACCTAGTTGTATTTCTAGACAAAAAGAAAACCATCAGTTCCCAAGAAGTTGATTTCCTTCAATTGGTCCAGGGGAGATAACCGCTATAATGACAATCATAGACAAGATAACAACCTAAAAATGAGTTAGACTCATTTCAAATATGCTGCAAGATAAACCAATGGAATTGTCAAGCTCAATGGTTATACTTGTCTGTTATTTTGAATGGAAATGCCGACAGAATTAAGCTCCGATGAAAGGAAATAGGATTCATCCCTTAAATAAAGTCGAGGAGAGGATTTTAGAACTCAAATAAGAAACAGAATACTTAAACCTTGGGAAAATATATCCTAGTTAGCGCAGAATATTAGAAAATTAAGAAGTCAAGGTTATCCCAATACTCCGAAAGAATTGATTGAAACGGTCAGTCTCGACCATGTCATAGACACATTTACAGATTCTGAATGCGTATACAACTTAAAGAATCCGGTTTAAAAAACCCATCAAAATCTGAACAAACCTCCATTAGGCTAGAAGCCTATCCTATTGCAGGCAAACAAACGTAGATAATTATGAAAGTCGAACATGAACTGTAAAATTTCAAGGACCACAGCCAACCAGACAAACAGCAGTTGAAGGACAAATTAGGCAACGTATGTGAAATCACAAACATACAATGATTGACAATTAGGCTACAGCCTTGAAGCGGTCAATGGAAAAACAAGTATGCCATGGATTTAAACCAGGTTCCAGGGTGTAACAAAACAAACGTCACTCTTACCCTGTTGGAATCCCTATAAAACGAAAATAAAGAAAATCCCGCTAGGCTATATCCTCTATCTAGGAAGCATTAATTGGAAGTATAACACAAAGATGATCATGTGTTTGTGAATATTAAACTATAAAAGCCTAGAAAGTCCAAAGCAATTAAATACTCAGTGACTTGGTGGAAGCCCCAGCAACAAGAGGATAAACCATTGAGGGCACGACAAGACACTATTTGAAACAAAGACGTTAACGTCCTTTCAAGATTTAGATTACGTCATCATAGGGTCTACAATCTCTCCGGTATTCAAACACTCAAAGAGGAAAGTATAGTGGAGAACTGTAAATGGGTCAACCATTAGGCAAGCATAAGGATGCAAAATGAGACCTCTTTTGATAATCCGTTTGACAAGTTTAAGATTGTATGAAAATTATCATGACCAAGGATCATACAATTTTGCAAAGATTTTTCGAAGTTTATGGTAACGGTAGTCCTGATGGAGTAGGTTTATCGTTATACAAAGGTTACGAATATAAACGCCCTCAACTCGACTATAAGCTTTAGAAAAAGAATACGTTGAGAAACCTATACAATGTACCCCATAAGCTGCTACTATCTAAGTAACATTTTCACCAATTTCACCATCACAAATATGGAGACAACTTCCGCATAAGAACAGGTCACGGATCGCTAACTTGTTTACATCACTTCAAAAACTGCGAGGAAAAAACAATGGACTTTAGAATACCGTTCTGGTGTGTCCACAACAAATGTGATGCTTTAAGTAGACGTCCCTGTTCCATTTAAACTGCCCAAATTGCGATAGAGCAGAAAAGAAATATACTCAAAGTACCCTCCCAGTTGATTCCAAGGACAGCTTTAGCAAAAGTGACCCCACATAGACAACTCCCGAGACAAGTTCAACGACGAGGAACAGCCTAGTACCAGTCAGGAACCGGAAACAAACATTATGTCAGATCCAACTGACATTGACATAACAGACATAGAAGACATCCGCCGAGAACAGTAGACTGCTCCACGGCGCATGATACTAATCAAATTGAAAGTGAAATTCATTTTATGTTGGAATGTCCAAAATATGCTACAGTAAGAAATGAATTTACAACAGAGATCTCTAAAACATGTAAAAATTTCAATACTTTATCATACAAAAATCAGTTTGCTTTCTTGTTATGTAATGAAGACGAATATATAATCAATAGAACAGCAGGATTTATTTACACATGTTATACCATGAGATTTAATCATTTGAACTGTAATATAAGTAACAAAACAGGTCTGTCATGTTAGTGTTATAAATCATGGATTTTTCATAAATATAATGTGCACTTAATAACTGTAAGAACTTGTTGAAGTTCTTGAATTGAATTGATAAACTGTTATTGTTCTTTTATGCCTTATCTAATTAGTTGTTTACTTATGTTAATTGTGTTGTATAATCAGAATTAAGCTTATGTTATTTTATAACCTCATATATGTCAACATTATTATGTGATTACTATGCCAGTGATGGCCCATGATTGGAAATAAAATATATTCTATTCTATTCTATTCTATTCATGTCTCGTTCACTCAAACAGCTATTTTAATGACGGCTGTGGAGCAGTCTACCGAGAACAGAAGACAGACCCAATGTTCTCACTGGAAACAGGAGGATAGGATGAGAAAAGTGGCTGAATATGGGTTTGTGTTAAAATATTACTGACGCCATTGGACTGTTATAGTAATACATTGATGAAGATGTTTTGTATCAGAGAGTACTCCTTGAAGACGATATCTTTAGAAAAGTAAAATATCACCCCCGCCACCTTATGCATTAACACATCTTCAAGAAGATTCACGTACAAGAAAAACCAGGACATCTGGGGTTTATGAAAACCCTGAACAATTACAAGTCGGCGTTAGTGCTGTTGTCCAATACTAGTGGCGTACGTGTGATGCATGTGCAGCCTGAAACCACCACCCCTCGCAAAGCAGATAACGTTATCAGTGCATGGGGTGTACCCCTAGATTTATTTTCTGACAGAACCACCAACTTTAAATCACGTATATTTTAAAAAAAAAATGCAATAAAAACTGAAGGCGGATGGAGAAGGGTGGGGAGTGGGGGCGGTGGGGGGGGGGGGAAGGGAGGGAGAGTGGTGGGTGGGGGGGGGGGGAGTTTGCTTAAGTGATAATTATCAAATTTGTCAAAATATACCACACACGTGTTCTGTCAGTTACATGCCTTAACGCACCATTACATAGCTAAAATTTTCAAAAAGAAATAGACGTGAGGGTGGGTGTGGGGTGGGGGGGATGTCCCCGGATCCCCCTACTTTGTCGGCTATATATGCATTTCAGGTCAGCTACACCCCTACCTAGCATACACACAAAAAAGGAATTTTAGCAGGGGGATGTCCCCGGATCCCCCTACTTTGTCGGCTATATATGCATTTCAGATCAGCTACACCACTAGCATACACACAAAAAAGGAATTTTAGCATTTACAGAACATAGTCAAAGACGTTGACGAGTGAAAAGCAAACCCGCTTCACAGCAGCAAGACCAAGTTCAGAAGGGATGGCCGAGACGGCTGACCGCGCTCTTGGAAGCATTGTAAGAATCAGAAGGACTGGGACAAATAACTGTCACGTATTACCGTGTCATACAATTCCAGTGACAATGAATGAATCAACAGGAGTTACTCCATATGCCAAGATGCATAATTAATGTGTCACAGAGTAAAAAAGTAAGAGACACTATATGGCTCACGATCCCAAGCGGCTTAATCACATATATCCCAAGTTACACAACTCATGGACTGGTGTTTTAATTATTGTCAAGCAGTTGAGCGACATCTTGTATGGCATTAAACTGCCCCAAACAAAACGGTAGAAGTGGTATACTATGACAGAGTCAGGCCCTACAAAGGTAGAACCTAATAAACATGCATGGTTCGAGTTGCATCTTGGAAACATCATAAAACAGCAATAATAAGTTAGAAGTGAATTCCTGTGTATGTGCCATATTAAAAACAACGACACAAAACAAAACAACATTAACACTGCTGATGACATATTAATAAACAGATAGGAAACTTCCTATCCGAACCAATGAAGTAGCCAAGCTTTTCCTTCTAACTCCGCTCTCATTATTTTATTCATTGATTTTGATGAGAATTTATTTAAAGGATTCATAATGAATGTCAAAATGGGATTACAATGATTATGTTTGTATTTTCAACATACGAAGTTGTATAAAAACCTGTTTAAAGATAAATATGCCATCATTTTTGGCGTTTCTCTTATAAATCAAGGTTTGACAAAGCAAGAGTTCCCATTGAACTCGTTTTCTTTTGTTTAAAATGGTAGAGTAAGGACAAGCTATCATTAGAAGGAGAATGAAATGTATGATGGGTTTTGGCATAAATGAAACTTGTATCTATAACATTCTTCAAAAACGTTGAGCAACATTTTGTAAAAATTGTTCGTTTTGTCCCAGGTAAAATTTCACAGTGTCCAATCTATTTGTTATTAGGTGTGTGATGTCATACATAAAATACCTGATATACAAACCAAACATCACATCTTGTAAAAAATCCACAAATCCCGGAAAGCCCTTCTACATGACCTCTCCGCTCCAATCAAGCTCAATGTCATGTCAATAGTAGCCTACAATTTACAAATGAAAAAATATAATCTGTTGAAACCAATATATACAAATGATGTTCTAGTATACCATGGATACAGTCCTGAGGCGATGGAATTTCAATAAGTGTCCACGCGTTGACACGTCCTTCTAGCCGAAGTCAAATGTTTTCGCCATCTGCAAGAGGTACAGCTGGAAATCTGTTACGTGTGGGTTCAGCGTATTTCAAAGGTACCAGCATAAATGTGACCTATTTAAGATCTTATAACACCGACTCGGCGAGGAACTGGAAAGGAGGGAGAAGATTCACAAAATGTACTAGACAGTTATTTAAACGAAGAGGAAAAGAATGATTATGAAAGGATAAAACCACTAAATAGAAAGGAGCATCATCAAACATACAAGAAAAAAAGAGAACATTACTAACGCTGATAACACGAATGCCGAAAGAAGAAGAGTGAATTTCTAACTATCTGATGATAGTATAGCGACTATCTCTACCGTTGTCAGAGAAGATATTGCACACTAAACTGCGCTTACAGCTATACTTCTCGAAAAAAAAAAACACCAAAGAAAGGGACATTTGAACAGAAAAAATAAAACATGAGATATACAACATGGGTATAATATGAGATATACAACTTGGTTAACAACATGAGATATACAACATGGGTAACAGCATGAGATATACAACATGGGTAACAACATGAGATATGCAACATGGGTAACAACATGAGATACACAACATGGGTAACAACCTGAAATATACAACATGGGTAACAACATGAGATATACAACATGGGTAACAACATGAGATATGAAACATGGGTAATAACGTGATATATACAACATGGGTAACAACATGAGATATACAACATGGGTAACAACATGAGATATGCAACATGGGTAACAACATGAGATATGCAACATGTGTAACAACCTAAGATAAGCAACATGGATAACAACCTGAGATATGCAACTTGGGTAACAACATGAGACATACAACATGGGTAACAACCTGAGACCTACAACATGGGTAACAACATGAGACATACGACTTGGGTAACAACATGATATATACAACATGGGTAACAACATGAGACATACAAAATGGGTAACAACATGAGACATACAACATGGGTAACAACATGAGACATACGACTTGGGTAACAACATGATATATACAACATGAGACATACGACTTGGGTAACAACATGATATATACAACATGGGTAACAACATGAGACATACGACTTGGGTAACAACATGATATATACAACATGGGTAACAACATGACATATGCAATATGGGTAACAACATGAGACTACAATATGGGTAACAACATGAGACATACAACATGCGTAACAACATGGGACATGCAAAATGGGTGACAACATGAGATATGCAACATGGGTAACAACATGACATATACAATGTGGGTAACAACATGAGACATACAATATGGGTGAAAACATGAGACATACAACATGCGTAACAACATGAGACATGCAAAATGGGTAACAACATGAGATATACAACAGGGGTGACTACATGAGATATACAACATGGGTGACTACATGAGATATGCAACATGGGTAACAACCTGAGATATACAACATGGGTAACAACATGAGATATGCAACATGGGTGACAACATGAGACATACAACATGGGTAACAACATGAGATATGGGTAACAACATGAGATATACAACATGGGTAACAACAAATACAACATGGGTGACAACAAATAGAACATGGGTGACAACATGAGATATACAACATGGGTAACAAGAAATACAACATGGGTGACAACATGAGATATACAACATGGGTAACAACATGAGATATACAACATGGGTAACAACATGAGATATGCAACATGGGTAACAACATGAGATATACAACATGGGTAACAACATGAGATATGCAACATGGATAACAACATGAGCTATACAACATGGGTAATAACATGAGATATGCAACATGGGTAACAACATGAGATATGCAACTTGGTTGACAACATGAGATATACAACATGGGTAACAACATGAGACATACAACATGGGTAACAACATGATATATACAACATGGGTAACAACATGAGACATACAACATTGGTGACAACATGATACATACAACATGGGTAACAACATGAGATATACAACATGGGTAATAACAAATACAACATGGGTAACAACACATGCAATATACAAATGCAACATGGTAACAACATGAGCTATACAACATAGGTAACAACATGAGATATGCAACATGGGTGACAACATGAGATATACAACATGGGTGACAACATGAGATATACAACATGTTTAACAACATGCGATATACAACATGGGTAACAACCTGAGACATACAACATGGGTAACAACATGAAACATACAACATGGGTAACAACATGAGATATACAACATGGGTAACAACATGAGATATGCAACATGGGTAACAACATGAGATATGCAACTTGGTTGACAACATGAGATATGCAACATGTGTAACAACATGAGACATGCAACATGGGTAACAACATGATATATACAACATGGGTAACAACATGAGACATACAACATGGGTGACAACATGAGACATACAACATGGGTAAAAACATGAGATATACAACATGGGTGACAACATGAGACATACAACATGGGTAACAACACATGCAATATACAAATGCAACATGGGTAACAACATGAGGTATACAACATAGGTAACAACATGAGATATGCAACATGGGTAACAACATGAGATATACAACATGGATGACAACATGAGATATACAACATATGTAACGACATGCGATATACAACATGGGTAACAACATGAGACATATAACATGGGTAACAACATGATATATACAACACGGGTAACAACATGAGACATACAACATGGGTAACAACAATATGGGTAAAACATGAGACATACAACATGGGTAACAACATGAGAATGAGACATGCAAAATGGGTGACAACATGAGATATACAACATGGGTAACAACATGAGATATACAACATGGGTGACTACATGAGATATGGAACATTGATGACAACATGATATATACAACATGGGTAACAACATGAGACATACAACATGGATGAAAACATGACGCATACAACATAGGTAACAACATGAGATATACAACATGGTTAACAACAAATACAACATGGGTGATAACATGAGATATACAACATGGGTAACAACATGAGACATACAACATGGGTAACAACAAATAGAACATGGGTGACAACATGAGATATACAACATGGGTAACAACACGAAACATACAACATGGGTAACAACATAAACAACATGGTGACAACATGAGATATACAACATGGGTAACAACATGAGACATACAACATGGGTGACAACATGAGATATACAACTTGAGATATACAACATGGGGGACAACATGAGACATACAACATTGGTAACAACATGAGACATACAACATGGGTGACAACATGAGATATGCAACATGGGTAACAACCTGAGATATGCAACATGGGTAACAACATGAGATATGCAACATGGGTAACAACCTGAGATATGCAACATGGATAACAACATGAGACATACAATATGGGTAAAACATGAGACATACAACATGGGAAACAACATGAGAATGAGACATGCAAAATGGATGACAACATGAGATATACAACATGGGTAACTACATGAGATATACAACATGGGTGACTACATGAGATTTGCAACATTGGTGACAACATGATATATACAACATGGGTAACAACATGAGACATACAACATGGGTGAAAACATGACACATACAACATGGGTAACAACATGAAATATACAACATGGTTAACAACAAATACAACATGGGTGACAACATGAGATATACAACATGGGTAACAACATGAGACATACAACATGGGTAACAACAAATAGAACATGGGTGACAACATGAGATATACAACATGGGTAACAACATGAGACATACAACATGGGTGACAATATGAGATATACAACATGAGATATACAACATGGGTGACAACATGAGACATACAACATGGGTAACAACATTAGACATACAACATGGGTGACTACATGAGATATACAACATGGGTGACTACATGAGATATACAACGTGGGTGACTACATGAGATATGCAACATGGGTATTTTTATTCTGTTTGTGGATGGGGAAATGCTTGTAATTGTTTTTCTCATATATGTTCAATATATGTATTAGCGTCTCCGTGGCCGAATGGTTAACGACGTTGCGTTGTAAACCTTCGCCTCTCACCGCTGCGGGTTCGAATCCCACTGGGAGCCCGATTTGTATGTGAGGAAGTGTCGATTCTTACGGATGGAGAGAGGTGTACAGTACTGGTTCAGTGGATGGTCTGCCTCCACACAAAAAATGTGTTGAAAATGACGTAAAACACCATACAAAGCATTTAACTAAATTATATATATACAACTATCAAGGAAATAAAAAAAAATGCAAATATTTAGATAAACAAATAAGGGTTATTTCTCTTGGTCCAATGGCTACAGGTTCTCTATCACTGTTGACATGGGTCGACAAAGTGCTGAAATGAAAAAAATAACTTCTGAAATGCTCGGATACATTTAATAAATAGTAATAATGATAGCGTGATGATGCTAGTATTGATTTAGTTTTAACGATGATATTGTACTTTAAAGGGTCACTTGGCAATCCTGAGTTCTTAAAAACTCGCGGCGTCCCGTTAATTTTTCTACATAAATTGCATTTGTTCAATCATTAATATTAATTATAAGAATAGTATAAAGTATTTGAATTGTTTTTGCATGCTATTAATGAAACTAACCCGCCAAATAACGGCAAAAATTATACTACGTTTATCAAAACGTTCAGGTCATATAATAATGTTTAGTTGCTCATGAAAAGTATAGTCTTGTGGGTTAGGGCAGGGTCCTTATAGAAGGACTCTGGTTAGGGTGGTGTGTTCACGGGTTCTTAAAATTCTTAAAAATATGCGTAAAATAAACTATGAGTTGGTAAATCAATTCGACACTACAGTTTTGGCGTTTTGGCCTGGATGGTTAAATGTCAGTCGAGTTTGGATTCTCAAAACATGTACTTATATAAATATATAACGAAGACAATTAAAAAAAACTCAAACTTTATTTAATTATATCAGGAGTTTTATAGTCAGGGTTTTTATATATTATATAAAAACTCTAATTATATGTATGTATGTTTAAAGCCAAAATGATACTATAAATCGGGATGCTAAGAGATCGCTCACATTCCAAAGTATCGGAACCAATCAGATTACAGATCGTGGCATTTGTTATATACTATTTAATACCCCAACAATCTAGAGCGTCGCCTACTATGTGTCTACTGAACCGAAGGTTCAGGGTTCGAGCCTTATATGAGGCAAACATATTTAAACCCTACAATGTTAAGATATTTTAAAAAAATACGAAACTACAACGGAATAAATCTGATTGGTTCCGACAATTTGGCATTTGAGTACTCTGGATACTGATATTAAATCTTGATAAAACTTTAAGATTGCCGTGTGGCCCATTACTAATTCAGAGTGAATGCACGATTGCTGAAATATGATTAATAAGAGAAAGATGAATGTTTGTACACCATAATTTGTAAATGTGTTTAATTTTACCTATTTATCTCCCGCCGCCGCAGGCGGAAGGGAATGGGTTTATAGTAATGCCTTCCGTCCGGTCCGTCCGTCCGTACGTACGTCCGTCCCATTTCGTGTCCGCTCTATAACTCAAAAACTACTGGAGGGACTGCTATGAAATTGCACACAATGATGGAGGGCAATGAGAGAAAGTGCAGAGCGCATAACCCTAACTCTGTCTTCATTTAAATTAGAGTTGCCCTCTGTAATGGTATACTTATAATTAGTGTCCGCTCAATAACTCAAAAACTACGAGACGGAGTGCAATGGAATTTCATAAAAAATAAAAAGCAATGAGAGAAAGTGCATAATACAAGAGCTATAAATATGTCTTCATTTAAATTAGAGTAATTGCCCTTTGTAAATTTATAATCTTAATTCGTGTCCGCTCAATAACTCAAAAACTACAAGAGGGACTGCAACGATATTTCATAAAATGATAGAGGGCAATAAGAGGAAGTATAGAACCAAGAACCATAACTCTGTCTTCATTTAAATCAGAGTTATTGCCCTTTGTAATTTTATACTTATAATTCGTGAGATGGACTGCAATGAACTCTGTATTTCTCTCATTGCCCTCTATCATTGTGTGAAATTTAATTGCAATCCCTTTAGTTGTTTTTGAGTAATTGAACGGATACGAATTATAAGTATAAAATTACAAAGGTGTATAACTCTAATTCAGGTGAAGACAGAATTATGGTTCTTTCGTTCTGCAATGAAATTTCACACAATGATAGAGGGCAATAAGAGGAAGTGCAGACTGAACCCATTTCACACAATGATAGAGGGCAATAAGAGGAAGTGCAGACTGGACCCATAACTCTTGTCCTCATTTAAATTAGAGTTATTGCCCTTTATGATTTGGAGCGTGTCCGCCCGCTCTAAATGACTCAAAGGCGACTAGAGGGACTGCAATGAAATTTCACATAATGATAGAGGACAATGAGAGAAATTGCAGAACGGAAGAACCATAATTATGTCTTCACCTAAATTAGAGTTATCGACCTTTGTAATTGTATACTTATAATTCGTATCCGCTTAATTACTCAAAAACAACTAAAGCGATTGCAATGAAATTTCACACAATGATAGAGGGCAGTGAGATAATTCGCTATGAAAGCTCTGTTAGTATCATGTTCTCGCTAATTAAAGGGAATGTAGCGACACAGCCAAACAATCATTATTATTGAGAGTTATGCAGAACGTGGACAAGGGTGAAAGAATTATCAAAATCTGATGATAAACAAGGAAGATATGACCATTTGAAACAGATATGGAAGCCGCCATTTTGAGAGCTATGACATCATAGTTCTAAATGACCATATATGGAATATTTATAAATATGAAATTTTACTGATTTATAGGGGGGAAAGTGACAGCAATTGTATGAAAAATATGTTTGCTTATATGACCAGTAAAGGATTTTGCATTCATTTGCGGTGATTTTTTTGCTTTAAATCTACTGGTATTTATCAATATTATATTGTAATTTGGAAATATGACGTCATTGTTTTCAAAATGGCGGCTCCCATATCCATTTTAGAACAATCTTCAAACGGTCATATCCTTTTTGTTTAATATCATCCGATTTTCGTTTAAACATACTTTATTTGTTCAATGGTTTACAACATTTCATATATACATTGTACACTCATATCAAAGGATTAGAATGATAATTCTTTCATCTTTTCCCAAGTTTTTCAGAACTCTCAATAATTAAGCTTGTTTGGCTGTGTCGCTGTACATTCCCTGAACCGTGCTACGAGTGACTCAGTTTATTACAGAGCAACAAACTGTCCACTTAACTTGTCGGCTACCACTCTGGTAGAATGGTCCGGTGTATGGTCCTTCGCATATATCTGCACATGCACTTGATGTGTGGACTCTTGAGTGGAGTGGGGCAAACATTCCTTGTATGGGAAGCAACTCGTTCTTTAAGAATCATATTAGAGTGTAATAGTTATCGGTCTCACCACAATGGGTCCGCTCGGTCAACCTCGGTCACCCGGCCTTCCGATTTCTTCGCTAAGCTATGAGGACGAATTCTGCAAGTAAGAAATGAATGACAGGATATTGGCAGGCAGAGACTAGTAGGACTACAGCAGACTATAATATAATCCTAAAAATAATGTAAGGACAACAAAAAAGAACAACAATCATTACTTAATCTTTAATATCCTGCATTTCATATTCATATAAAAAGTTAATGATTTTGGGTCAAGTAACACATGTTAAATACTAAAGTTAAACTTAAAAACTGCAAAAAGACAGTAAAATGTTCAATAATGGCAAAATTAAGAAAACAAAACGTGGTCCTTAAATTATTTTAAGAACAGATGTATACCGTTTCTAAACCTACTGACGATGAGGTATTTATATAACTTTAAAACATATCATTTTGAGAATTCACTTTATAGACACAATATAAACGGCTTTAACCGGCCAGAGCAAACCCCAAAACGGGAGCGTCAAATTAAGAGTTACCAACTCTAAATTCATTTTACGCATATTCAATCACATGTATTTTAAAAACCCGTAAATAAAATTTTACTTTTAATCGACACGTATACATTACTATATGACCAAAACACCTGGGATAGAGTTTTGATAAATGTTGTTGTTTTTAGTGTAATTTTTCCGTTATTTGGCGGTTTAGTTTCTTTAGTAATATGATATAAAATTATATTCATTTTCTAAGTCTCACAATGTCCAATATCTTTGATTTCTATCAGTTCTATTATGAGCATATATGCCAGCTTCAATTCTAAGTCTATGGGAGGATAGTCTTAACCTCGACATGGCAGCTCTTAATTTCGATTGCAAGATATTCAAGTAAACCTCATATGAAAACGAGATCTTAAAATGTCTATATGCAAGTAACAACCATTTTGATTGATATATGCATTAACAACCATTTTGATTGATATATGCAAGTAATAACCATTTTGATTGATATTAACCATTTTGATTGATATATGCAAGTAACAACCATTTTGATTGATATATGCAAGTAACAACCATTTTGATTGATATATGCAAGTAACAACCATTTTGATTGACATATGCAAGTAACAACAATTTTGATTGATATATGCAAGTAACAACCATTTTGATTGATATATGCAAGTAACAACAATTTTGATTGATATATGCAAGTAACAACAATTTTGATTGACATATGCAAGTAACAACCATTTTGATTGACATATGCAAGTAACCACCATTTTGATTGACATATGCAAGTAACCACCATTTTGATTGACATATGCAAGTAACAACCATTTTGATTGATATATGCAAGTAACAACCATTTTGATTGACATATGCAAGTAACAACCATTTTGATTGACATATGCAAGTAACAACCATTTTGATTGACATATGCAAGTAACAACCATTTTGATTGACATATGCAAGTAACAACCATTTTGATTGACATATGCAAGTAACAACCATTTTGATTGACATATGCAAGTAACAACCATTTTGATTGACATATGCAAGTAACAACCATTTTGATTGACATATGCAAGTAACAACCATTTTGATTGACATCAGATTATTGACAAAATGTTTTTGTTTTATTTGTTGTTGTTTTTTTGTATATGTGCAATTAATATATTCAAACTTTTAATCATTTTCCTGCTAAGGTCTCTTGATTTAAGTTAAATGATCCAGTATAATTAAATGCATGTGGTTCCCCAGTAGTTAAAATAATTTAGTACTTCTAAATTATTTCCATTATAGACACATGTCTCTTTAACTAAACGTTTACCCCTATTTTCTAAAAATTATTATTTTATGCCCCCGCCATTCGAGGAATGGTGGAAGGACATATAGTGTTACCCGCGTCCGTCAGTCCGTGCATTCAGTCTTCCGCAAGCTTGGTCAAATTGTATAATGTCACACTGCCTAGGCCCAGAGATATTCCCCCTGAAATACTAAAAAAATCACGAAAGTAATATTGTCCGGACTCTTGGTCATATTGTATATGGGCACAATGTCTCGACCAGGTTCGATAATCGGCCAAATCGCCGGAGTGATTCCAGATTTATGCCCCTTGGAATAGTAAAAATTCACGAAATTCATGTTGTCTGAGTTCTACCTTGGGAATTGTTAACCAATCTTCTCCAAAGTTGGTTAAATATGGGCGCCATTCTCGGCGAAGTTCGAAAACCGGCCCTAACGCCTCAGTGATTCATGAGTTATGCCTCATGTCCAAAATACATGATTACCTTATTAGCATGTGAAGCAGTAGTGTGGCCATCCGTGCCCTATGGGACGTTTCTAGTTGTTGTTGTTTTCTGCATTTACATCTAATCCTCATTTATCAAATTATTCTTTCAACATATTAAAACTTTCTTGTAACTCAGAAGGAGACTGTCCAATCAAAGCAACATCATCTGCGAAAAGTAAAATAATTAAGGTTACATCATGTAATTGTAAGTCCAGACTTACTACTATCTTGCAAAAACAATTCAAGATCATCAACAAAAAGCGAAAACATTATAGGAGAGATTACCCCGCCCACCCCATTCCCCACAGCCCCCACCTGCACACACACGTCCTCATACCCACCCACCCACCCAGGGGCGGATCCAGGATTTCAGCTTAGGGGGGGGGGGGGGGGGGGGGGGGGGCGTAAGATTTTGGTAAATTTTCGGGTCCGTTTCTAGCCTCATAAAACGGTTGCGGTAGTGCATTGATAGGGTAAAAAAGTCCGTTTTCAAATAAAAGGAATTATCAATGTGTTAATTAAACCACTCATAAGCCATTATGCGTCGAGCGAGCGAAAAAAAATTGTTATCCTGAGGGCGTGCATCGAAATTGTTTGATATTTTATCTACAGTAACATGGACATACATGTATGAATAAAAAAAGTCCGTTTTCAAATAAAAGGATTTAACAATGTGTTAATTAAACCACTCGTTAGCCATTATGCGTCGAGCGAGCGAAAAAATAATTATACTGAAGGCGTGCATCGAAATAGTTTGATATTTTATCTACAGTAACATGGACATACATGTATGAATAAAAAAAAGTCCGTTTTCAAATGAAAGGATTTAACAATGTGTTAATTAAACCACTCATTAGTCATTATGCGTAGAGCGAGCGAAGCGAGCGAGAATTTTTTTTATACTGAGGGCGTGCATCGAAATTGTTTGATATTTTATCTACAGTAACATGAACATACATGTATGAATAAAAAAAGTCCGTTTTAAAATAAAAGGTTTTAACATTTGTTAATTAAACCACTCATTAGCCATTATGCGTCAAGCGAGCGAAGCGAGCGAAAAAAAAAAATACTGAGGGCGTGCATCGAAATTGTTTGATATTTTATCTACAGTAACATGGACATGTATGAATAAAAAATGTCCGTTTTCAAATAAAAGGATTTAACAATGTGTTAATTAAACCAATCATTAGCCATTATGCGTCGAGCCAGCGAGAACATTTTTTATACTGAGGGTGTGCATCAAAATTGTTTGATATATTATCTACAGTAACATGGACATACATGTATGAATAAAAAAGTCCATTTTCCAATAAAAGGATTTAACAATGTGTTAATTAAACCACTCATTAGTCATTATGCGTAGAGCGAGCGAAGCGAGCGAGAAATTTTTTAATACTGAGGGCATGCATCGAAATTGTTTGATATTATATCTACAGTAACATGGACATACATGTATGATCCGGAATTTTTAGGGGGACGCACCGGCCCCCCCCCCCCCCCCCCCCCCCCCCCCCCCCCATCCCCCCTGGCACCTCATTGTTTATTTGTTTGCTTCCTCGAAATGTTCGGGTGAACATATAGTTGCCATCATGTCGGTCCGAATATACGTCCGGACGTCCATCCGTCCGTCCGTCCCGTTTACTTATCCGCTCAACTCCTCCTACATGTTTCATCCGATGTTATGAAACTTCACAGTAAAGTCTAGTAGCGCATACTGTCAGGACGTTCATGGTAAATGCTTTTTGGCAGAGTTACGTGGCTTTAAAGTATGTTCGTATATAAATCTTGTCCACACAACTCCTACGTTTTTAAGAGTTTTTTTAAGTGGGGGTGGGGGGAGGGGGGTGGGGGACACCCACTATGATGTCTAGTAGTCTAGTAGCTTCCTATGGTATCAAGGGTTAGAAATGCATTCATTACTGGAGCGATTCGCCTACCAGTCAATACCGGAACAAATTGATTTTTGACCTGGTTGCCAACCACTTTGAAATATACGGAGCGCGTGCACGTTGGAATTACTTTGAAGCCGGTCACGGCAAAGGGCCGTGTGATGGACTGGGTGGGACATGCAAAAGGCTTGCCGATGAAGCAATGAGAAGTGGCAAAATCATAATCCAAGATGCAAACGCATTCTATCAGTGGGCCATTAATTCAACTATGACAAATGTCACATTTCGATTTTTTTCGTCTACACGTTGTTCAGAGATTGAGCATGCACCAGAAAACAAACAAGTCAGGTCAATAAAGGGAACAATGAAAATACATGCTGTTGTCGGGCTAGGTAACTCACAAATAAAAGTTCGAGAAGTAAGTTGCTACTGTCAAACGTGTCTCCAGGGCAAAACATGCGAATCCTGGGAGCCTGCTAGTACGTGTCTTGGTACCAAATCAAAACAAATGCACTGCTGCGAAACGGAAAATACCTCTGATATGGATCGAATAGACAATGCAACTGACAAAGTGAATACAGGTGTAGAATTAAAGGCCACCCCGCTTCTACCAACGATTTTGATCTTCAGAAAGCTGGGGTTGGCGACTTCGTTGCAGCTGTTTATGATCAAATGTGGTTCATCGGACAAATAACTGAACAAGATGAAGAAGAAAAGGAATTCGAAATAAATTTCATGGAGTCAAGGAAGAATTTGTTTCAGTGGCCTAGACAAGTGGATAAGATATGGCTGGCTCAAAGTGATATTCTATGCAGAATTGATACATCATTGGCTACTGGAAAATCCAAAAGAATGTTTAAAGTATCCGAAATTGAAAATATCGAGAGATTGTTTGCAAATCATGTTTAATAGTTTTACTGAAAGCCTTATGGTGGCACGTGCATAAGTAACATTGTAGTTTATGACGTCACATATACAACGTTGTAGTTATGGCGGCACATGTACAATAGCAATCGTGAACGCTCGGCCAATCCCGTCATTCTTCGGGATCAGTGTACGAGAAGTTGCGAATGGTACAATAGCAAGGTTTATGGCGTCACGTGTACTGACAATATATTATACTTATAGCTGACAATAACAGTTAACCAAAAGTTTAACATTGCTTAATTGTGTTAAAACACATATTTTAAATCTGTTGGAACATATTTAATGTTCCCACGTTCAAACCTTCGTTACCAAATAAATCTTCGTTA
>JAWPHD010010880.1:0-89057 GCA_037043455.1 Cyrtodaria siliqua | reverse complement strand
TACTTGTGTGTATTGTTTGACGCGAGTTTATGAATTTGTGTACGGTGCGCATAAGGGTTTTTAAAGGCGGTGTTTGCCTTCAGATCAAAGCACCGCGCTCGGGTTTTTAAGCATAGCGGCGCAGTTTAGGCACCGCGGGATGTAAGATTTTGGAAGTCAAGCGTAGCGGCTCCGCTATGCTTAAATGGCCTGTGGAGAACCCTGTAATATATAGGCATTACCGATATAGACTTACACAATTATAACAATTAACGTTGTATCCCGCATTCTGCGTGGAAACAATAGGAAAGTACATATATCTCAATTTGCGAGTGACTGACGTCAACGTCATTTTAAAGAAAACTATAAAAAGACGCCGTAATTTTAATACTTTCTATAATCTTTAAAAGTTTGTTTGATAAAAATTTGACTCGACGACCCCTCTTTATTTTTACATTTATCAAAGCAGGAAATTTCAACGAATGTGATGGCATAGAAAAATATATATGCCACCACGCTTACTTTTAAGTAAAAAAGCGATAACATGTAAAAATCCTCCCAATTTTGTAGTCGCCGCGTGGTACCCCTTACGTAAAGAAATGCACACACGATAAAGAGATATAGCTGTTTTTTAAATATATTACGTGCATTACGTTTATAAATCATTGTGCTTCCAAATGATGTGATTTTTTTTAACTTTTGATTAAATTCTAGTACATTTCCCGTACGAAAACGGTAAAATTCGTCGTAAAAATAGGCACCACCAGAGGGTGCTATTTATGATTCCAATGTTTATTTTAAGCAATTTAATATTAGTACTAAGGGAAAGCAGAAACAATAACCTACATACAGCGAAAACATTGTCACAATATACGCGATCATTTTGATTATTCCCGAGTAACCCCTTCAGCTACCTTAATATAAACACCCCCTACCAATTTTTATGAAATTTCATTCATAGAAGAAAGTGAGACAAATTAAAACATGCCCATGCCGGACTAGACACAGCAGACTTATTGCCCATGATTACCAGGTGAGCGATCTAAGGCCATCCTATCCCTGTTGTTTTTGCAATGTTTTAAAAAAACTACTGATGGGAATTTTATGTCGACAACCCTTGATATTAGAGCCGTTTTAGCCAGTAGTGCATCCACACATCATGTTTTTAATAGAATGGCATTTTGTTTTTAAACAAATGCACTTAAATGTCATCTCGGCAAACTCGATTGTTTTTAGTTACTAATATGTTTACAAACTTTCATTTAAGCATCATTGACCTTTTTATTTTTAAGTCCAGCCCTCGTTAGGCGAGACATGTGAATCCACGGATTTCTTGTTAAATATATCTGTTGGTTTCATATTGCTCCAAGGTCAAGGTCACACTTACAGGTCAAAGGTCACTTCGGGGACAATTGTCACTTACTGTGACATTTCTTGTTTTGACTTGGTGGGCTCTGAAATATATGTTGAGTATTACAGGATCTGACGAACAGAATTTGATGTTGAAATTGACCTTTTTTTAAAGCGCGAAAACCAGTGACATTGACGAGATTCTGGTATCGTTTCTGATTTGTATTAACAATTAAGCGTCGAAGATGATCAAGACTAAGCATCACTGGAGTTCATGCGATAGTCGTAGGTAGTCGGCAAATCCCGTCATTCTTCGGTATCATTATTCGACGTGGTGTTTGAGATGTTGGGAATGCGCGATTTTACGACTTTACGACAATCGTGATCAACTTACAAATGTACGTTATCAAAGACGGATTGTTTATAGTTTCGGACTGAAAAAAAAAAAGATTCTACAAGCAGCAAAATGATAACATTTTAAGAAGACAAATAATGCAACACCAGAAACTGAAAGCAACATAAAAATAAAGTTAACATTTAAAAAGTTAAGAAATCATAAATTAAAATGAATAAAAAATACTGTTTCCCTCTACTCTTTTTCTCTTCTTTAAATGTTTGTGGAAGTAAAATTTATACATAAGAAAGGTAGATATAATCTTCTTACTAACAATTTATTGCGACTATTTTCCCCCAAAACTTTGAAAATCGCGCCTTTTTTTCCGCACATAAAAGGCTAGGGCCCCTTCCCCAATTTCTGAAAAGAGTCCCTGCCATATTTTCGGTAATCCACTTGGCACTGGTGGTATAACTATGCAAATTATTACGAATTACACAGCAAAAGTGTAAAATAGTTAAGCCATATGATTTGCCTTGAGTGTCATGATATGTTCAGAGTTTACCTTTTATCTTTCATGTAAACAATGAGATGCTAATTAACTAATAAACTAATTAGTAAAATGCATGTTAAACAATGGTCTTTGGTTTAAAGTGTCCTATTATTTGTAACAGTAACGCATAATTAACCTTAGGCGGTCTTATAGATGTATATAAAGGTAAATTGACAACATCACAGACAAACGTTCACCTTGTATCACTTGTATGGGTGATAAATAATAGAATCTGTCTTGCTAAGAATAAAGCAAAAAAAAAAGAAAAGGTAAATGCCTACCAACCTACCTTATTTTTCAGAGAATGCAAAAGGAAACACCTTTTTTTTTTTTTTTACCTAATAAGAGTACTCTGATTTTGGATTATTCTTTATCATGCAGATATGCACTTTTCTGCCTAATAAAGGGGTGACCTAATAAATTTTGCTTTATGAGGCAAGTTGACCAATAGAGCAAATCATTGCGAAATACCTCTGACGTCATGCACGTAACATTGCCTGACGTCATAAACAAACAAAAAACAACAACATGGCGGCGGCCTCGATAAGCCTAACATTCGGAGAAATAGGTAATAATAGTAATGTGGATAATCTACATGATAAATAGAATATTATGTCAGTGCCTTTTACTATCAAGTTTATTAGGCTCGGCACGAAAACAAAGAATGGCTCAGCAGAGCCACGTCATTATTCGTTTTCTAAGCCTCGCCTAATAAACTTGATAGTAAAAGGCACTGACATAATATTCCCTATGTGTTATCTCATGCTGAAGCACCTCTAAATAACTTAAGTAATGTGTTGATGAGTCATTAAACAAGAATGTGTGTTATTGTTTTACTTCGATAGTGAAGTAATTATGTTTTCCTGATCATCATTTGTAATTTACAGAAAACTGAAAATCTTGAAGAAACTGTTAGAGAAATACAGGATGAAATTAAACTTCTTGAAGAGGAGGGTGGTCTTTTAAAGTCACGCATTTCTGACCTGGAAGAACATATCCATATAGGGAAAGGAATGTTAGCTATCAAAGATGAGGACATTGAAACACTAAAACTCAGTTTGGAAGAACAAATAGAAACAATGGATAAGGAAATTGCTAATAAAACTGCAGAAATCAGAGAACAGTGTACGAAACTTGAAGAAAAGTTATTGACACAAGAAGATGAGATTAGGTGCACAAATGAAAGGCTTGTAGAATTGGAGATAAGTGAAAATCAATTTTCTGATAAAATTGTGACTCTGGAGTCGGAGATTGAAACCCATAGAGAGAAAGAGGCAGATTTGAACAAATTGTGTAGCGAGTATGAAGAGAAGATAGTTATCCTGGAGTCGGATCTGGATATGATAAAATCAAAAAGTGTCGAACTTGAAGAAATATGCACCGATCAGGAAAAACACATTGAAGGACTCCAGCTTGATCTTGACATTGCTCAAAACAAGGACTCTGAATTGAAAGACATTCAACAGACATATCAGGAGAAAATATCCGGGCTTGAAGAACAGTTAAAACAAGCTTTGTGTCGTGCCAGTGAAATAGACACTGTAAAGTGTAATTTGGAGAAGAAGCTGAGTTTGATGGAAATTGAGTTGGAAGCTTTCAATGAAAAGGTTGTTGTCATGGGAGATGAGAGAGAGGCTACTGAAGGGAAATTGAAGGATCTACTTGAAACTGCAAATAAAGAAAGAGAGAATTTGAAAACACAACTGCAGGAAATGGAAGAGGTAAGATATGTTAAATAATTTAATTGTGTAATTTGTTATTAGCTCCAGTCTGATTTAAGTTATAATTATTGCTTTAATTGGCCATCATTATTTTTATTGGTGAAAATATAAGCAAAGTAGGGATTTCTTTACCTGTTCTCGTGATATTGTTCTAATCAGTCTAGTTAAAATTGTTGTGTGTTAGTGGGCCTGATATGCTACATTTTTGTTTTTCAAAACATCCTCTCTAGGCAATAGTCTGCATGTGCATCTACATCATAGAAAATTAACCCACATCATTGTCTGCTTGTCAAGCCCATCTAAAGCTGTGAAGAGACAGATTTTGTAAATTTCTTGTAAATGTTACGAGTGAATTTTGCATTCATACCTTATTTATTCAAATCTGTATGATCCAAAGAATAATCAGGAGCACTGTTGAGGATCAGGCCTTATGAGACTTGTGTTTCCGCTAACCTGTCCCACTCTTTCAGAGGAGATCTTGAATTAATATGCAACAAAAAATATAATACTTGCAGTCATTTAAAAATGTTTGGAAGAGATGACACTGACATTCAGACTATTGGCAGACTATTTTTTGTTTAAAGACGCATAGATCTGCTCATGTTAAAAAATGCAGTCCTCAGCCAAGGATCTTTCTAGAACGGCGATGAGACTTGGGATCTTTAAAAATTCAGTTCTTATCAAAAACAAACTCATAGCAACAGTCATTTTATCATTGCATAAAACGCAAATTTGGCCATCCTTGAAAGCAATTGCTTTGTTGAAATCCATCAGTTAAGTAGTGGGTGGGCATGGTAGGAGCAGGATGGTCATGGTTCTTCAACATTTTCAGCTCATGTTTGATGCATTAAAAAGTGTAAAACAGACCCCAAGATTGCTGTATGTCCATGTAAGAATGGTCTAGCACTTCTATTACAAATAGAACTATCACTTCTTTTATAAATAGAACTATCACTTCTATTTTTCTCTCACTTCATTGATGATATACTGAATATTAACGTCTGTAATTTTATTGAATATAAATATCCATTTTTTTCAGAAATTGGAAGTTTATTCGGAAACTGTGACCGACTTACAAGATGAGATCAGACAGTCTGAAAAGGAAACAGAGAGTTTGAAATCCCGCGCTGCTGATCTAGAAGAGGAAGTGCGGAAGGGTAGAGATGCTATATCGGAAAACACATTTCTGAAAGAACGAGTTGAAACTCTTGAAAGTGATGGCAGGTTAAGCGCAGAACTGATAGCCGAGTACGAGACCGAAGTGCAAGGACTACGGGATCAAGTAACATCACAAGAAAGTTCCCGCGCCAAAGAAGAGGAGATTGCCCACATGAGGTTGGAATTCGATGATCAGTTGAAAGTTATTCAAACTGAAAGGGAGAGCTTGATTTCAGATTTGAAGGTTCTGAGAGTGGCGAAGGATCAGGCAGAAAAGGTTGGTAGATGTTTATGAAAGTACACGTGTATTACTAGATGTAGGGCTATTCCATTACATTATGTCCAGGACCCCAGGAAGGCAACTTAATAAACATCTATGGGTTACCCCTATTTTCAATAATTTGGTTCTTTAAACTCAATTTTGCATCTATGGGCATGATGGGTGGGTGTTCAATTTCGAATGTGCCTTCCTGGAGTCCTTTTATGTTTTAATGGAATAGCTTGCAACATTAATTTATGAATGATTAACTAAGTCAGGATTTTTTTTCACAAAATTGAGAAGAGTTCATTTTGGGGAAAAAACACGCTTATTTCTCATTTTGGGAAAGGTGTAAGATTTCATAAATTAAGTAATTAAGACAATGCTATGCTTTATTTATATTTTCCTCTATTATTTACTTTAATAACTAAATTCTCAGTCAGAACTGACGACAGACAAAAACATATTGCAGAATAATGCTTTTTTAATACTCAATTCTGAGAGACTGCTGCTTTCTGATTGGGACAATGGTCTGCCACAATTGGGGAAAAAACAGTAAAGTTTTCAATTGGAAGGTAGGCCTGTTACAGGCCTCTGTTATATAAGGTAAAAAAGCCCTGCAAGTATATATATATAAATTTATAAGATTTCAAGTGAAGGCAGAATCTATTTATTTGACTAATTTGGTACAGACTTCCTTACTTCATCTGATGTCTCCACTCGTTAACTGAAACACTGAATTTGAAACTCTTTTTTTTTTATCAATATCCACAATACATAGACTACTCTTATTCACTATCTACCGGCATTATTCATAATTGGGCTCAAAAAATAATATATTTGTTTTAATGATTTTTCACAGTTCAGCATAGTTTTCAGTGTTATTCTGATTGATTGGATTGTTAATTCCCGCTGTTGTAAGACTTCGGAAAAACTCTTTCATTCATGTTTTGATCAGAATATTTAATCTTTAAATACTGTTACTTAGGGAAAGATGAAACATTCGTTTTTTCTCTAAAATTTCTTTTTGGATATTTAAATGAAATTTGGCATCGATTTTCATGGAATTGTGTTTTTAGTCACTGCTACTTGATAAAGATGACCAACTCAGATCACAATTAAGTAAAATTTCAAACGTCTTCTCTAAAATCACTTTTTATTTCTCATAGTTTTCCCATTTGCGTTAACGTTTTCTCAAATTACAATATTAAGTTTATTGCACAAACACTACCAATTGCAAGGTCCCTGGCCTCCATCGCAAAATGGTGACATAGAAAATCACAGATTTATATTGATCGTTATAACGTGACTTGTTGCAGTTGGCCGAGACATTACAAGAAGAGAAAAACTCACTGCAAGAGGACATCTTTCAGCTGGAAAGAAACCTTCACCCACAGGCCATCAAATATCACTCACTGGTAAGTTATGTTTATCCCTTCCCCACCCACCCCAATATCTTCCAGCAGGAGCAGGAGAGAAATCTTCACCCACAGGCCATCAACTATCACTCACTGGTAAGTTATGGTTATCCCTTCCCCACCCGCCCCAATATCTTCCAGCAGGAGAGAAATCTTCACCCACAGGCCATTAAATATCACTCACTGGTAAGTTATGTTTATCCCTTCCCCACTCACCCAAATATCTTTCAGCAGGAGAGAAATCTTCACCCAACGACCATCAAATACCACTCACATGTAAGTTTTGTTTACCCCTCCACCGCCTAGATTGGCAAGTGGTGGTATGTATTTCATAACAGTATTTGCTATTTATATTATTATACTGAAAAGAAAAACAAACGCATAATGGGTATTTCCTTACCTGGGTATTATGTTTAATATGCTACTGCTAATCAAATGGTACAGGGCGACATTAGGCCTGTCCTTTCGGAAAGAAGGTTTAAACAGCACCGAACACACCAATGGTTACCACTTTAAAGTTTGTTTATCGACAGCATGCGCATTTGGCTCAAGCAGGTGAGCAAACAGGCTTTAAACGTTGCAATCTCTTAACATTAAACACAATACTGAAATGGCTCGACTTTTTCAAGCGAAACTTCAACATTTATGAATTTCATGTAACAAAGTATACTTTGATTAAAAGGTCTACTACATGACAGAGTTGTCCTTTCTGTAATTAGTTGTAGCCGCTTTTTTACAAAACACATTGAGATATATCTGGAATATTACGTGGTATTAGGTGTATATGATAGTGTAGCATAGGTAATTTTTAGCTCTACTGGCCGAAGGCCAGCAGAGCTTATGGGATGACGAGTTGTCCGTCGTCCGTCCGGCCGTCCGTCCGGCCGTCCGTCGTCCGTCGTTAACTTTTGTCTTGTTACCACCATAGGGCCTTCATTTTTCATCCGATCTTTACCAATCTTTAACAGGTTGTTAATATCAATGAAAGCTTGGACAAGTTCGAAAACCAGCCAGATCGGAATAATTTCACCGGAGTTATGGCCCTTGTTTTGCTGAAAAATGCCATATTAAGCCTTGTGAACACTCTAGCACCTTCATTTATAATTTGATCTAACCCAAACTTGCACAGATTGTTAATATCAATGAAGGCTCGAACAAGTTCGAAAACCAGCCAAATCGGATCAGTAACACCGGAGTTATGGCCCTTGATTTTTCTGAAAATTGCTGTTTTCTGCCTTGTGAACGCTCTAGCACCTTCATTTATTATTTGATCGTTACCAAACTTGCACAGATTGTTAATACCAATTATAGGTTGGACAAGTTCGAAAATCTGCTGAATTGGGTCAGTAACACCGGAGTTAAGGCCCTTGTTTTTCTGAAAAATGGCATTTTCTGCCTTGTGAACACTCTAGCACCTTCATTTATTATTTGATCTTTACCAAACTTCCACAGATTGTTAATATCAATGAAACCTCAAACAAGTTCGAAAACCAGCTAAATCCGATCAATAACACCGGAGTTATGGCCCTTGTTTTTTCTGAAAAATGCTATTTTCTGCCTTGTGAACACTCAAGGGCCTTCAATATTAATCGGATCTTTACTTTACTTTGCCAGTGTCTTTATATCAATGAAAGCTTGAACAAGTTCGAAAACCGGCAAGATCGAAATAATTTCAACGGAGTTAAGGCCCTTGTTTTGCTGAAAAATGCCATATTAAGCCTTGTGAACACTCTAGCACCTTCATTTATTATTTGATCTTTACCAAACTTGCACAGATTGTTAATATCAATGAAAGCTCGGACAAGTTTGAAAACCAGCTAGACCGGACCATTAACAGCGGAGTTATTGCCCTTGATTTAGTTAAAATTGCTATATTTGGCCTCATTAAGATGATAGGGCCTTCATCTTTCATCCAATCGTTACCAAACTTTACCAGATTGTTTATATAATTGAGAGCTAGGACAAGTTCGAAAACTAGCAGGCCGTGGCCATTAACAGCGGAGTTATGGCCCTTGATTTAGTTAAAAATGCTATATTTGCCTCGTTAAGACGATAGGGCCTTTATCTTTTATTCGATTTTTACCAAACTTTACCAGATTGTTTATATAAATGAAAGCTTGGACATTTCGAAGATCAGCCAGATCTGACCAGTTACAGCGGAGTTATGGCCCTTGATTTAGTTAAAAATGCTATATTTTGCCTCGTTAATTCAATAGGGCCTTCAACTTTCATCTGATCTTTATAAAATTTTACCTGATTGTTAATATCAATGACAGCTCAGGCATTTTCGAAAAACAGCCAGATTGGACCAGTAACAGATGAGTTATGGCCCTTGATTTAGTTTGAAATTGCTATATTTTGCCTCGTTAATTCGATAGGGCATTCATCTTTCATCTGATCTTTACAAAACTTTACCTGATTGTTTATATCAATGACAGCTCAGACAATTTCGAAAATCAGCCAGATCGGACCAGTAACAGTGGAGTTATGGTCCTTGATTTAGTAAAAAATCCTATATTTTGCCTCGTTAAGACGATAAGGCCTTCATCTTTTGTCCGATCTTTAAGAAACTTTACCAGATTGTTAATATCAATGAAAGCTTGGACAAGTTTGAAAAACATCCAGATTGGACCATTTACATCGGAGTCATGGCCCTTGATTTTCTAAAATATGCTATATCTTGGCCTGATTAAGACGAAAGGGCCTTCATTTGGCCGGATTTCATTGAAACTTTGCAGGGATGATCAGTACCAAGCCTAGTTGTACATAGTCATCGTGTTCCAGTTGAATGATTTTGGTGGAGTTTTAGCCCTTTAAAGGTTTTAATACACAAACTTTGTTCTGACTAGGTCTCTTGAACCCCTGGCCGGATTAAACGAAATTTTTTAGGGATGATCAATTCTATGTCTAGTTGTGCAAATCATCGCCGTGTTCCAGGTTGAATGATTTTTGGCGGAGTTATGGCCCTTTAAAGGTTTTAATACACAAACTTTGTTCTGATCTACTTCTCCTGAACCCCTCGCCAGATTTCAATGAAAATTTGCAGGGATGATCAGCACCAAGCCTAGTTGTGCATGTCATCGTCATGTTTCGGTTTACAGATATTTGGCAGAGTTATGGCCCTTTAAAGGATTTTGATACCACAATTTTTTTCTGGGCTAGTTCTCCTGAACCCCTGGCTGGATACAGACGAAACTTGACAAGGATGATCAGTATAAAGCCTAGTAGTGCATATCATCGCCATATTTCGGTTGAATGATTTTTGGCAGAGTTGTGACCCTTTAAATGTTTTAATACACAAACTTTGTCCAGATTAGTCTCTTCTGAACTCTTTGCCAGATTTCAGCGAATCTTGGCGAGGATGATCAGTACTAAGCCTAGTTGCACCTGTCGTTGCCATGTTCTGGTTGAATGATTTTTGAAATACTTATGGCCCCTTATACATAAACTTTATCTTGAGCCAGTAGAGCGTCCACAGGCCCTCTTGGGCCTCTTGTTTGATTATGCATTCTTTTTCCTTTCAATATAAAATTATAGCAGTTCTTATGATTACACTGATAACCACTCCAAGATGGTAATATACACATGGTTGCACTCACGAAAACATTATTCTTTGCCACTGCTGACAAGGCGAGTGAATAGCCCAGAATACAAAGATACCCGACATGCATTCATTTTAACTGTCTACGAAACATGCACCACTTGTATATTTTTAAAATTAATTTTACAACACCACCCATGTATTTAAAATTCGACCAGACACCCCCACCACCTATATATTTTGAATTGGACTGCCATTCTTACCCCACAGTCCAACCATGTCCGCCCAAGTATTTAAAATTTCTTAATTTAAATCAAAATAATATAAACCTACATTAAGTAATAATTTAAACGATTTAAACCATCTTGCTTCTACACATAATTTAAAAACCTACCGATCTTGTTAGATTAAAATCTACTTAATTTTGGATGGACACTCTTTGGAGTATATTATCCATGAGATTTTGATTTTGGGAGACAGTTTATTGGCAAATGTTAGTGAAAATAAAACCTCGTTATTATTTTTACAGACCCACAGTATTTTATAAATTTTGCTTCAAGGCAGCTTCTTTAATTGTCTTGTACTTTGTGTGGCAGAGCTATTACAGGCGTTCACGATTGAGTATGGAATTACGTTCATACTGACGCAATGTCATCGCGTGCTCAACTGTCTTCCTCGCTGGCTGAATTTAAACACGAGTGTGAAATAAATCTCGATTTAAATCCGGCGGAGATGTGCTTTAGGCATATAAACCAGCCAGCATTACAGTAGAATTGCTCGAGAGATATACCTTGAATATCCTATTTTGAAAGTAGTAAGTTCCATCACTGCTGAGGAAGCACAAAGTTATTTTCACAATCCACAGCATCTATATGATATAGCGAAATGGTGAATTGTACTCAGTGTTATGTTATGATATAGATTTTTGTCACGTGAGACTTGTAGGCGAGTGGGGGGTGTCAACTAGTTTCAGCTGACCGAGTAATTCCATTTTATTGGACGGCGTCATCGGTTGTTTATATGTCTTTACGCGACAAACATCCATTGACGCAATCAATGTAATTTCATGCTCAATCGGGAACGACTGTAGAGAAGGAAGTGAAAGTAAATTATAATTGTATACATTACTATTTTGCAGCCTGAAAACATTGAATGGGAGAATAAATGGAAAGAATTCAGTAGGGAAGAGAAGAAGAAGGTGAGCTAGTCTAAATAAAATCTTTGTATACATCTGGCTATTTCCTACTACTATGTAATGAAAGCTCTGACAAGTTGGAAAACCAATATATCGGATAAGTATTAAACACTAGATTTGTGGCCCTTAATTTATTGAAAAGGTTATCTAGTTAGGTTTGCTTTATCTCCAGCAACTTCATTTTTCATCTATTAAATCTTTACCAAACTTGTTCAAAGAGTTTCTACTGTATCAATGAAAGCTTAAACAAGTTCAATAAGCAGTTAAATGTGAGCTGAAACAGCAGAGGTGTGGCCCTTGATATTTAAAATTGCTATGTTTTGCTTTAGTAACACTGTAGGGCCTTCAATTTTCATCTGATCTTTACCAGACTTTTAGAATGTAAATGTAGGACCAATCAGATCTAATCACACAAAGGACATACTTTATTGCATCTTCTATTTATCAGAGAGTTGTCCTGTACAGTCAGATACGGAGTCTTAAACAGAACCTGCAATTTGAGAAGGAGAGGAGTGAAAATGCTGCAGAGGAGGCTTTACAGGTATGTGTCTGTCACAGGCTTTACACGTATTATCTTGACAGGGGCTTCACAGGTATGTGTCTGTCAGCGGCTTTACACATATTATCTTGACATGGGCTTCACAGGTATGTGTCTGTCAGAGGCTTTACACGTATTATCTTGACATGGGCTTCACAGGTATGTGTCTGTCAGAGGCTTTCACGTATTATCTTGACATGGGCTTCACAGGTATGTGTCTGACAGAACCTTTACAGGTATGAGTCTGACTGAGGCTTTACAGGTATGTGTCTGACTGAGGCTTTTCAGGTAAGTGTGTGACAGAGGCTTTACAGGTATGAGTCTGACTGAGGCTTTACAGGTATGTGTCTGACTGAGGCTTTTCAGGTAAGTGTGTGACAGAGGCTTTACAGGTATATGTCTGACAGAAGCTTTACAGGCTTTTCAGGTATGTGTGTGACAGAGGCTTTACAGGTATGTGTCTGATTGAGGCTTTACAGGTATGTGTCTGACTGAGGCTTTTCAGGTATATGTCTGACAGAGGCTTTACAGGTATGTCTGACTGAGACTTTACAGGTACGTGTCTGACAGAGACTTTACAGGTATGTGTCTGACAGAGGCTTTACAGGTATTTGTCTGACTTAGGCTTTACATGTATGTGTCTGACAGAGGTTTTACAGGTATATGTCTGACAGAGGCTTTACATGTATGTGTCTGACAGAGGCTTTACAGGTATATGTCTGACAGAAGCTTTACAGGCTTTTCAGGTATGTGTGTGACAGAGGCTTTACAGGTATGTGTCTGATTGAGGCTTTACAGGTAAGTCTGACTGAGACTTAACAGGTACGTGTCTGACAGAGACTTCACAGGTATGTGTCTGACAGAAGCTTTACAGGTACGTTTCTGACAGAGACTTCACAGGTATGTGTGTGACAGAGGCTTTACAGGTACGTTTCTGATTAGGCTTTACAGGTATGTGTCTGACAGGCTTAACATGTATGTGTCTAAGTGAGGCTTTACAGGTATGTGTCTGACAGAGGTTTTACAGGTATGTATGTGAATGAGGCTTTACAGGTATGTGTCTGACACTGGCTATACATGTAAGTGTCTGATAGAGGCTTTACAGGTATGTGTCTGACAGGCTTTACAGTTATGTGTCTGATAGGCTTTACATGTATGTGTCTGAATGAGGCTTTACAGGTATGTGTCTGTCACAAAATGTCACGGGTAGAGCGTACTGGTCGTATATAGCTCTTGTTATCGGTTACACCCAAAATCTATTGTTCGAGTTGAAACAATTTCACAATATTCATGATCTATTCATGTAACACGTAAAAGCGTGCACATTTTAAGTGGCCGCCAGAGAGGCCGTGTCATAAGTTTAGTTTTGTGCTAATGCATGTAAACGGATAGGTATATTTTCCTTAAACGGCAAAATTGTATAAGGGGCCTCTCGTGTTGATTCAATACTGTAGATTTAGCCACGTTTGTCACGGACTGAACGGGGGAAATAATGATTTGGGCGTAATGTTTGCTATAAAACCCATTGTCTTCTAGCTATCGCCGGGATCATCGATAGTACTTTGTAGGAACAGAGATTGGACGGCAAATTTCACAGGCAACATGTGGTTAGTAGTTTTATTAAACTTTTATCGTATATTTGTATTCAGTGGGCGGCGCCATCTTGTTTGACGGTTACGACATCCGGTTAGCATTGATGTTTCTCAAACATAACTTTAGACTAGCATATGATTTGAAGTGACTTTATTAGATGTAATTATGGTAATTGATCATTAATTGTAAAACAATATTAATTTGATAACAGTGGATAATAGGTGCATTAATTAACGTTGGCGTATAATTCAGTGATTGTAATACACGATTGTTAACATTAGTTAACAATGAGATGAGTGACACGAATAAATGCGTGCATGCATAACTCAGTGAGTGTAATATATGAGTAATTTGATCATGTTTATATTACATGTATTAAGGGCATTGATTAACAGCGACGTACATAGCGTATACATGGCGTTGTAGAATATGTATACATTGCTACTAATCATTAGTACAGCTTACATATATTGATTGAATAATGATTTGTTTGGGTAATGATAATTATGCAAGATTGTTATGTTTGTCAACCGACATCTAAAACGTATGTATAATTACAGCCTAAGCCATCCAGGATATAAGCCATCCAGGGTTGGAGTAAGCCATCTAGGTTTGGATATCCAGGAGTGGAGCTAAGCTTCCACGACTAACGTTACAAGCGGTGGAGACGGTCCCCGTACCTGCGCAGCCAGGTTTTACTAACGACAACCCCCGGGACACAAGGTGGGCCCGTTACCAGTCCTCACTGGAGGAATATCACTCACAATCTCAGTGGAGGTTAACTATCATTGCATCGCGTCATCAACCCTTACAGAAGGCATTTGATGACAATCATCCATTGAATTCGCGTATCATCATCTTCATGAGCTCTCGCGCATCACAGTTATCGCGCTAGATCAACATTGTTATAGCTTTAACAACACTTTAGTGTCTTAGACATTCAGTATTTATAACAATACTAAGAACGTCTTAAACGTTCAGGAGAACATTCTTTTCATAGTTCATTTGTGTATTCGCTTGTTTTTTTTAGATAATTGTATATATATTAAACATATTTTAAAAGTTGCATTAAATTTATGTAAATGCATTCACCGTCATTGATTCTTTCCTGAGTTAGCCATACCACTAAGGTCATCCTGTGACAACTGGTTTTCAGAGTAGTGGGATTTTGGGCGACTACGGAGGGAAAGAATCAATAAGTGATCTTTATTATGATATACTAAATCTCTACTTATTATTTTAGAATTGTGTACCACCCTCTGATCCATCAAGGCGACTGTCGACGATCACGGCCACAGCTTGGAAGACAAGTCAAGACACGACAAGGGTAGGGTGAGTCCAAACTGTTGTTTTGTCCGTTCTTTCCTTGGCGCGAGGTCGCAGTGGTCTACACGAGTGGGTCTGAGGCACTTTTGCTCAATAATTTGGGTGTTTGTTTTACCTCCCTTGATATACACATAGTATCCAATTAGGTTGGCGAACAAGACGTTCTACTCATGTTGTGACACTCGAGTATACTTATATTGATGGGAGAAGTAAATATACATGTACATGTTATGCACATTTCTATGATTGTTTAAGGTTATGTCCAATATCAAATATAGATATTTTATGTAGTGTATATGTTGTGTGGAAGCTAGATACTATCTATACATAACCGTTAGGAGTTAGCGCTAGTACAAATGTGTATGTACCTTGTCCTATGATGATGCCCAGGTATTTACTGAGGACACAGTGACTTACCATTAGTAGTTAGTTGAGTAGAATTATTAGTGACGTGTGTATTGTAATTATTGTAGTGTGTAGTTCACAATGTCTATAACCATGACGTCCATAAAGGATCTTACGGAAATGGGTAAGGAGTTAGGGTATGCTGGAGAGGAGCTTAGAACCTTTGTTAAAGACGAACAGGCTAGGGAAAGGGAATTTAGACTTAAGGAAAGAGAATTAGAGAAAGATAGGCTAGAATTTGAAAGTAGGTTAGCTAAAGAGAAGCGAGATGAAGAAAGTAGACTAGCCACAGAGAAGCTAGAATTAGAAAGTAGATTAGCTAAAGAGAAGCTAGATGCTGATAAAGAGAAGCTAGAATTAGAAGGCAGGTTAGCTAAAGAGACGCGAGATGATGAAAGCAGAATAGTAAGGGAGAAGCAAGAGTTAGAACATGAGAGGTTCGAAACAGATGGTAGACTAGCTAAGGCTAAGATGATAATGGAAAGGGAGCAAAAAGAGTTTGATCATAAGTTAGCTTTAGAGTTGGAAGCAGCTAAGACACATAGTAAGGAAAGTAAAACTGAAGGGAAAGATAGTTATTCTGGGAAGGTAAAAGGTTCGAAGTTACCATACTTTGATGCTGACAAAGATAACATGGACAGTTACTTGTTACGGTTTGAGCGTTATGCTGAGTTACAGGAATGGACCAAAGATAAGTGGGCAGTTCATTTAAGTGCGTTATTGAGAGGCAAGGCCTTAGATGTATTTTCTAGATTACCTAGTGTAGATGCTCTTGACTATGACAAGTTAAAGGATGCGCTTTTAAAGAGATTTGAGTTAACTGAAGAAGGTTTTAGAAAGCGGTTTAGAGCTTGTCTGCCTGAGAAAGGCGAGTCATTTATTCAGTTTATTAGTAGATCTAGAAATTACTTAGATAGGTGGTTAGAGTTAGGGAAAGTAGCGCAGACTTATCAGGGCCTCATAGATTTCTTGTTGCGGGACCAGCTATTCAATGTTTGTAGTAGAGATCTGTTCTTATTTCTGAAAGAAAGAAAATTAGCTAGTGTAGGAGAAATGGCAACACAAGCAGATCAGTTTGCCGAGGCTAGAGGCGGAGCTCATAATGTAGTGTCGAAAGACAGAACTTTTAGAGATAGGCAAGGGGACGATCATAAACAGAAAGGCCAGAGTGGAAACTATAGAGGTGGAGGTAGTTCGATGGGTTCTAGAGGAGGTAGCAATAGTGGTAACATAGGTAGACCTTTTATTCGTTGTCGTCACTGTAATGGAAATCATGCTTCACATGAGTGTAGGAAAGCGGTGAAAGTGTCCGCTGTCGTAGACAATTTTAGTGACAATAGTAGAGGGGACAACCATGTAGGTAGTCCGAACCAAGGTTTTAACAACCCATGGAATTTCGGTAGAGGTAGAGGTGGTCAAAACCGAGGTAGAGGTAGAGGCAGAGGTAGTAATAGTCCGGTTATTAAAACCGAGAGTAGTAGCTGTTGTGTAAAAGCGGATGGTGTAATGACGAAGATCGGAACATGTCTCTTTCCGTATGCAAATCTTCCAACGGCAGATGGTAGAGTGAATGGCACGGACGTAATTGTAATGAGGGATACAGGTTGTACAGGTGTGGTAGTTAGGCGTAGTTTAGTTACGGATGACCAGTTGGTAGGTAAACAGTCACCGTGTATGTTGCTAAATAAGTCGGTAGAGCACGTGCCAATAGCGAGAATAGATGTAGATACACCTTTCTTTAAAGGGACTACAGAGGCACTATGTATGGATGACCCGATGTATGATTTAACGATAGGGAACATAGATGGTTCAGCACTTCCGGTAATGTCCGATTTTAGAAGTAGCATAAGTAATGCCGTAGAGACTAGAGCGCAGGTTCAGAAGCAAGCTCAGGCTTATAGAAAATTAAAGGTTCCTGCAGCCGTAGGTGACATATCTAAAGCGGAGTTTATAGAAGCACAAACTCAAGACGAGTCATTAGGTCCTTGTAAGGTGAAGGCCAAGGATGGTGTAGTGAAGAAGTGTAAAGGGTCCGGTAGTTGTAAGTTTGTACATAAGAATAGGTTATTGTACAGAGAATTTGAAGATAGTGGTAGTAGACAGTTTCACCAATTAGTGGTACCTACCCAGTATAGAACGACAGTGCTTAAGGTAGCTCATGAGTCGATTATGGGAGGTCATTTAGGCGTAAAGAAAACGTCAGATAGAGTATTGGCAGAATTTTATTGGCCAGGCGTTAGTGGAGATGTAACTAGGTATTGTAGGTCCTGCGATGTATGCCAAAGGACAGTACCAAAAGGTCGAGTGACCAAAGTACATTTAGGTCAGATGCCACTGATAGATACACCATTTAAGCGGGTAGCCGTAGACATAGTTGGACCAATTTTTCCAGTGTCGGATAGGAAAAATAGGTACATTTTAACCATGGTAGACTATGCAACTAGGTATCCGGAGGCAGTAGCATTGCCCTCAATTGAAACTGAGAGAGTAGCTGAGGCATTAGTTGATATGTTCAGTAGGCTAGGTGTACCAGAGGAAATGCTGACTGATTGTGGGTCACAGTTTACGTCAGAACTTATGGCTGAAGTAAGCAGGTTATTGTCTTTGCGTCAAATCATGACAACACCATATCACCCTATGTGTAACGGGTTAGTCGAACGATTTAACGGGACGTTAAAGCAAATGTTACGGCGTATGTGTACCGAGAGACCCAAAGATTGGGACAAGTATCTCAATGCTTTATTGTTTGCATTTAGAGAGGTTCCACAAGAGAGTTTAGGATTTTCTCCGTTTGAGTTATTGTACGGTAGGTCAGTTAGAGGTCCCATGAGGATTCTTAGAGAGATGTGGGCAGGTGAAGTAGATAGTGATGAGGTTAAGACTACATATCAGTATGTTTTAGATCTGAAGGAGAAACTAGAGGAGACTTGTAAGATAGCTCAAAGTCAGTTAGTTAAGGCAAGTACCAAGTATAAACGGTACTATGACCAGAAAGCTAGAGCTAGGAAGTTTAAGATAGATGACCAGGTGTTACTGTTACTCCCGACCGACAATAACAAGTTGTTATTACAATGGAAAGGTCCGTTTTACGTTAGAGGGATAGTGAACACTATGGATTACCGTATCGAGATAAACGGAAAGTTAAAGACCTTTCATGCGAATATGCTGAAAGAGTATATAAGTAGAACCGATAATGTGCAACAAGGGGTGTTAACCGTAGTTAATGTTGCAGTTATTGAGGATAGTGAGGAAGACAGTAGTGAGGACACTAGTCCCATGTATTTTCCCATTAGTGTAGGTAAGGAGACAGCAGCCGATGTAGACATATCGGGCATGCTTAGTGTAGAGCAGCAACGAGAGATGGGTAGTTTACTCTCGGAGTTCAGTGATGTCTTGTCCGAAAACCCGGGGCAGACAGATGGAGTGCAACATGATATTGTACTCACATCAGGGGAACCAATAAGAATTAAGGGGTATCCCATTCCATTTCACTCCCGATCAATTGTTGATGAGGAGGTGAAAGACATGTTGAAATTGGGTGTCATCGAACCTTCAAACGCCCCATTTTCATCCCCAGTCGTACTTATTAAGAAGAAAGATGGGTCAATTCGATTCTGTATCGATTTTAGGCAGCTTAATAAACGTACCATCTTTGATGCAGAGCCAATGCCTAATATTGAGGAGGTATTCTCTAAACTTGCGGGATATTCGTATTTCTCCAAGTTAGACCTCAGTAAAGGTTATTGGCAAGTCCCACTTACAGACCGAGCTAAAGAGATGACCTCCTTCGAAACTTCGCAAGGACTGTTTAAGTTCAAGGTCATGCCCTTTGGTCTCGTAAACGCCCCAGCAACATTCTGTAGGTTAATGAGGAAAGTCCTGAAGGATTTGTCCAACACAGACAGTTTTGTAGATGACATCCTGGTGTTTACAACAACATTTGAAGACCATATTAAGGCTCTACGTAATCTGTTGGAACGGCTACGCCGGTTTAAACTGACTGCAAAACCTAGCAAGTGTCACATAGGTTACGCAGATATAGAGTGTCTGGGTCATGTTGTCGGGAGGGACCAGAAATTGAAACCAAACCCCGACAAGGTTAAGGCAATTCAGGAAGCACCAAGACCCGAGACAAAGAAACAAGTTAGGTCATTTTTAGGGTTGGCGGGTTTTTACAGGAAGTTTATTCCAAACTTTTCGGCTATAGCTGCACCTTTGTCAGACTTGACAAAGAAAGGTCAACCCAATAGGATAACTTGGGGGGAAAGCCAGGAGCGAGCTTTTGTCTCTTTAAAGGGGAGTCTGGTCAAAACCCCAATACTAAAATTACCTGAACTTGACCAGGAGTTTATCCTCAGAACGGATGCCTCCGATATCGGGGTGGGTGCAGTCCTACTGCAAGAGCAAGATGGGTGTAGTCTCCCCGTGGCTTACGCAAGTCGGAAACTATTACCCCGGGAATGTAACTACTCTGTTATCGAAAGGGAGTGTCTTGCAGTAGTGTGGGGTGTCAGTAAATTCCACCGATATGTTTTTGGTAAGGAATTTGTCTTGGAGACTGACCACCAACCGTTAGCTTATATGAATAAAGCTAAGGTAGCTAACAGTAGGTTAATGAGGTGGGCACTGACTCTGCAGCCTTACCGGATGAAAATTAAAGCAATCCGTGGAAAGGACAATATTGGGGCAGACTATTTAAGTCGCCGCACATAATGACCGGTTTAATACAATAGTGTATTGCAGTGTATTGTACAATAATAGTATATGTTACGACAGGGTAGTGTACAATTGTAGAATAGTGTTGAAATTGTAATTACATATTATAGTCAGGTTATAACTGCAGTGGATGTTTTCCGGAAGACGGTCGTTGTACTGGCTGAAGGTTGCATCCCTCAGTAGTAATAGTTAACATACTCAAGCGATTGAGCGATCAGCTTCTACGTTTTGTCGCTCATTTGCTCAGAAGAATTAATAGTTTCTTAACGTGTAAATATTAATTATCATTTTGTTGAATTTTAAAAGTGTAGCACTTTCTTTAAGTGGGGAGATGTTGTCACAAAATGTCACGGGTAGAGCGTACTGGTCGTATATAGCTCTTGTTATCGGTTACACCCAAAATCTATTGTTCGAGTTGAAACAATTTCACAATATTCATGATCTATTCATGTAACACGTAAAAGCGTGCACATTTTAAGTGGCCGCCAGAGAGGCCGTGTCATAAGTTTAGTTTTGTGCTAATGCATGTAAACGGATAGGTATATTTTCCTTAAACGGCAAAATTGTATAAGGGGCCTCTCGTGTTGATTCAATACTGTAGATTTAGCCACGTTTGTCACGGACTGAACGGGGGAAATAATGATTTGGGCGTAATGTTTGCTATAAAACCCATTGTCTTCTAGCTATCGCCGGGATCATCGATAGTACTTTGTAGGAACAGAGATTGGACGGCAAATTTCACAGGCAACATGTGGTTAGTAGTTTTATTAAACTTTTATCGTATATTTGTATTCAGTGGGCGGCGCCATCTTGTTTGACGGTTACGACATCCGGTTAGCATTGATGTTTCTCAAACATAACTTTAGACTAGCATATGATTTGAAGTGACTTTATTAGATGTAATTATGGTAATTGATCATTAATTGTAAAACAATATTAATTTGATAACAGTGGATAATAGGTGCATTAATTAACGTTGGCGTATAATTCAGTGATTGTAATACACGATTGTTAACATTAGTTAACAATGAGATGAGTGACACGAATAAATGCGTGCATGCATAACTCAGTGAGTGTAATATATGAGTAATTTGATCATGTTTATATTACATGTATTAAGGGCATTGATTAACAGCGACGTACATAGCGTATACATGGCGTTGTAGAATATGTATACATTGCTACTAATCATTAGTACAGCTTACATATATTGATTGAATAATGATTTGTTTGGGTAATGATAATTATGCAAGATTGTTATGTTTGTCAACCGACATCTAAAACGTATGTATAATTACAGCCTAAGCCATCCAGGATATAAGCCATCCAGGGTTGGAGTAAGCCATCTAGGTTTGGATATCCAGGAGTGGAGCTAAGCTTCCACGACTAACGTTACAAGCGGTGGAGACGGTCCCCGTACCTGCGCAGCCAGGTTTTACTAACGACAACCCCCGGGACACAAGGTGGGCCCGTTACCAGTCCTCACTGGAGGAATATCACTCACAATCTCAGTGGAGGTTAACTATCATTGCATCGCGTCATCAACCCTTACAGAAGGCATTTGATGACAATCATCCATTGAATTCGCGTATCATCATCTTCATGAGCTCTCGCGCATCACAGTTATCGCGCTAGATCAACATTGTTATAGCTTTAACAACACTTTAGTGTCTTAGACATTCAGTATTTATAACAATACTAAGAACGTCTTAAACGTTCAGGAGAACATTCTTTTCATAGTTCATTTGTGTATTCGCTTGTTTTTTTTAGATAATTGTATATATATTAAACATATTTTAAAAGTTGCATTAAATTTATGTAAATGCATTCACCGTCATTGATTCTTTCCTGAGTTAGCCATACCACTAAGGTCATCCTGTGACAGTGTCTGACAGGCTTTACAGTTATGTGTCTGATAGGCTTTACATGTACGTGTCTGACAGAGGCTTTACAGGTATGTGTCTGACAGAGGCTTTAAATGTATGTGTCTGACAGACTTTACAGTTATGTGTCTGACAGAGGCTTTATAGACATGTGTCTGACAGAGGCTTTACAGGAATGTGTCTGACAGAGGCATTACAGGTATGTGTCTGATAGGCTTTACAGGTATGTGTCTGACAGAGGCTTTACAGGTTTGTATCGGACAGAGGCTTTACAGGTACATGTATGCCTGACAGAGGCTTTACAGGTATGTGTCTGACAGAGGCTTTACAGGCATGTGTCCGACAGAGGCTTTACAGGTATGTGTCTGACATAGGCTTTACAGGTATGTATCGGACAGAGGCTTTACAGGTTCATGCCTGACAGGGGCTTTACAGGGATGTATCTGACAGGCTTTACAGGCATTTGTCTGACAGAGGCTTTACAGGTATGTGTCTGACAGAGGCTTTACAGTTACGTGTCTGACAGAGGCTTTACAGGTATGTGTCTTGACAGAGGCATTACAGGTATGTGTCTGACAGAGGCTTTACAGGTACGTGTCTGACAGAGACTTTACAGGTACGTGTCTGACAGAGACTTTACAGGTACGTGTCTGATAGAGCCTTAGTTATTGTTATCATGTAGAACAACTCAGTTAAGCTTGAATATATGGGGTATTAACTGTGTCAATTTAATATTATTAAAATACTCAATAAAAAATATATCAGAATTCATATTGTGTCATTTCATTGCAGTCATTTCATCAATACATGCAGATTAAATAACGTATTTACATATTTCCCTTCCCTAACCTACAGGAATTATACAAGCGTGAGAAGAACACGGAAGTATATGCAGATCTGAGGCAGATGTGGAAGGTGGCCGAGGATGACGCCAACAAACTGAACTCCGAACTTCAAGACGAGAAGAAAGTTACAGTGGAGTTGAAAGGAAAACTTGCAGAACTGAATGAAACGTTGAAAAACAAGAAAGGTATATTACGATGAATCTCATTTTTGAGCCTGTTTAGTAAACTGTTATATAATTTGTTAGAAAGTGATAATGGGTGGAACACAAAGCAAGGATAAAAATAATAAAAGAATGTTTGAAAAGGATATTTAATCATGGGAACTATAAATTTGATCATTGGTTTAAATCATATTTTAAAGCAAAGTAAATTTTCACGAAGATTATAACAAACATTGATTTATCAAGTGTAGCAGTTTGAAGTTTGTAGGGGTGGGGTTAGGGGAGGGGGGGGGGGGGGGGGGGGGAATCTTTAAGGAAAATGCATTACATAGGCTATAAACAAAATTGACAAATATGTGTTCTCCCAGAGATCAATACGCCATTATCGCAGTATGAAACAATTTTATTGACTGCCTGAATGTATGTTAAACAAACAGGCAATGGAAACTGCATTTTCAATAATGATCAATCAGGAACAATCAGAAATGGCCAGAATCGTGAGAGCGCTAAAATAACATGCACGCAATGGCTGGGTGCTAATTTATCATTGCACTTGCATTCTCGGAAACATCTACAGTACTTAATTTGGTATTTTCATGCAAATCTTTAAGGAAAATGCATTACATAGGCTATAAACAAAATTGACAAATATGTGTTCTCCCAGAGATCAATACGCCATTATCGCAGTATGAAACAATTTTATTGACTGCCTGAATGTATGTTAAACAAACAGGCAATGGAAACTGCATTTTCAATAATGATCAATCAGGAACAATCAGAAATGGCCAGAATCGTGAGAGCGCTAAAATAACATGCACGCAATGGCTGGGTGCTAATTTATCATTGCACTTGCATTCTCGGAAACATCTACAGTACTTAATTTGGTATTTTCATGCAAATCTTTAAGGAAAATGCATTACATAGGCTATAAACAAAATTGACAAATATGTGTTCTCCCAGAGATCAATACGCCATTATCGCAGTATGAAACAATTTTATTGACTGCCTGAATGTATGTTAAACAAACAGGCAATGGAAACTGCATTTTCAATAATGATCAATCAGGAACAATCAGAAATGGCCAGAATCGTGAGAGCGCTAAAATAACATGCACGCAATGGCTGGGTGCTAATTTATCATTGCACTTGCATTCTCGGAAACATCTACAGTACTTAATTTTGACTACGTTAAGTACACACTATGTACTTATTCCTGCAATTTGAAACAACCTTCGGAAACATTTAATGTCCTTGTGTTGGACCTATATCTCACATACACACAGCAAGTATAGATTCCCCACGTATCTACTGGGCATTTCAGGGTGCCTAGACGAGATTTTTTTTATTACTTTCTGTATGTTTTCATACCTGATATGATTGAATAGAATGAAAACAGATGCTCCTGAATCTGTTTGCAATCTTCGTGTAGGCATCCGCTAAGCTTCACAAAGCCAAAAATTCATTCTGACCCCCATGTTTACATGTAATTTTATTGATAGCCGAAAAACAAATTGACGACGTCGGAACATTCCATTTTTCTATGGTAGGGTGACTTAAAAAATCAGTTGATAAATAGTGGTGTAAATAACAAAATATAAACGCAGTATACTGTTTACCTACCTTTTATTTGCTAGATATTTTATATCCAAACCCTAGAAGCAGACATGCGCAGACGACAATTTCTAAAAATAATGCCGCCATGTTGTTTTATTTTTAGATCTATCACTCTTCGTTCATCATTGTCGTTAACTTTTGCTTCAAACGACTTCTCCTCAGAAACCGCTTGGCCAATTTTGACCAAACTTCACGTGGATGATCCATAGATAAATGCTTTTTTGATTTGTTAAAGTTATGTCAGCGCGACATCCAAGATGGCCGCCATTACCATATATGGTCGAAACCTTAAAAAAAACTTCTCAAGAACAGCTGGACAGATTTCGACAGTTTTTCTTTTAAAATGATCGCCAATGCCTAGACTATCAATGTTGTTCAAATGAAGTTCCCGGGGTCAAAAATGACCTTGCCCTGGGGGTCCAAACTTTGTATATTGGGATTTTGCATGTTTTTGATAGATTTATACAGGAAAAAACTTTAAAAAATCTTTTTGAAACCATAAGGCACAGAGCTTTCATGTATTACTTGTAGCATCAGCTTTAATATGGTCCTCTACTTTGTTCAAATGGTGACCCTGGTGTCAAATTTGGCCCCGCCCTGGGTTCACAGTTTTACATAAACTTTATATATATATAGGAAAAAAATCAAAACATCTTCTCTGAAACTACAAGAGCCAGAGGCTTAATCTTTTGCATTTACTATAAGATTATGGTCCTTTACCAAGTTTGTTCAAATGGTGACCCTGGGATCACAGTTTTACATAGACTTGTATAGGGAAAAAAATCTTCCCTGAAACTGCGAGAGCCAGAGGTTTAATATTTTGTATTTGCTATATATAAGGTTATGAACCTCTACCAATTTTGTTCAAATGGTGACCCTGGTTTCAAATTTGGCCCAGTCCCGGGGATTACAGTTTTAGATAGACTTATATATATATAGGGAAAAAAAATTAATTTTTTCTCTGAAACTACAAGAGCCAGAGGTTTAATATTTTGCATTTACTATAAGATTATGGTCCTTTACCAAGTTTGTTCAAATGGTGACCCTGGGGTCACATTTGGCCCTGCCCGAGGGTCAGTGTTTTACATAGACTTGTATAGGGAAAAACTTTAAAAAAAAAAATTGCCTCAGAATATTGTTCAAATGGTGACCCGGGCGTCAAATTTGGCCCTGTCCTGGGCTTCACAGTTTTACATAGATTTATATACAGTCGAACTTCGATAGCTCGAACACCGGTGATTCGAATACCATCGGTAACTCAAGCACATTTTCCGGTCCCGACACTCCTATATAATTCAATATAATTTAACCTCGATTATTCGAATATTATTTCTCGAATACCCTGGCTCACTCGAGTGCTTTTTACGGTCCGAAGATCCATATTAATTGTAATCGACGCTGTTGTATTTGTTCATAGTGCGAAAACAGATCAAGTTGGTTGTTAAAGGTGCGAACATTAATGATTGAAAAGCGATAATAGACGGATACAATTTATTTTTAGTGAACTTCGTTTACTGTTAATTACGATAAATTATTAAACAGGGTTGATTTTCTAATTAAATAACGTTTGTTGATTTTAATAAAAATTATGCACATACGCTATTGTCTGTTCTATTCAATTCTATGTACCGAAACCAGTCTTACCTTGTTCTCATTATTCGGACTTCCGGCTTGTATGTTAAAATCTATCATTGTGATATTTCTTTAAATAAATGATAAAACAAACACATTATTGCATTTTTTTTTGTAATTTCAGTGTAACAATTACATGTTGTATATCCGTTATGAGGTTTAATCAAACTTGCATCAACGTAAAAAACATACTGAGAACGATACATCACGTACACAAGTAACACTATTTCGGACGGTACACAAATTCGCATAGATATTTTGTTTTTTATCGTTCCCTCGATGTCTTAAAGCCACCGATACATTTGGCCCTGCCCCGGGGTTCACATGTTTTACATAGACTTGTATAGGGAAAAACTTTAAAAAAATCTTTCTCTGAAACCACAAGGCACACAGCTCTCATATATTACATGTAGCCTCTAGGGACGTAGTATGTCGTGGCATTGTCCATCTATCAGTCTGCTACTGACAACTGATTGTGGCTAATTTCCAGAGAATAAGGTCTGCAACAATGAAACGTTGTACACATCGTTGAATACATCTGATAAAGGTCCATAAATCTCTGATTCATATGTTTTTAGCTTGACTATTCGAAGAATAGTGAGAGCTATCCTACTCACCATGGCGTCGGCATTGGGCGTCCCAAGCTTCACCTTGAAATTTTTGTGCAATAGATTTATAACTTCAATACTACTGAAGTTATTGCATTAAAATGTTTAACTAATGTTTCACATCAAATTCTGTACCTCATCCAACAATCCCCATAACTGTTCCATTCAGTTTGACAAAATTATGGCACCTGAATTGGTAAAAAAATTCATTTTTACATAGAAATATATAGGAAAAACACTTTAAAATCTTCTTCTCCGAAACAAAAAGACCTGCAGCTTAGATACTTAGTATGTAGCAGCGTCTAGTAATCCTCTACCAAGTTTGCTCAAATGGTGAACCTGGGTTTAGAATTGGACCCGCCCCGGGTGTCACAAGAGGTGAAATATGAGGGTGTGGGTGGCCCACTGAGTCATAAATTAGTAACCGTTGAGATCCCCACCCTATAACCATATATACACTTACTGGACATGAACAGACAGATACAACCATCCAACTAGCATAGACATTGGGTTGCTTCCCCACCCCTGGTGACATAGCCCCTGGGTCATAACTTGTAAACCATTGAGATCCCCACCCTATAACCATATATACACTTACTGGGCATGAACAGACAGATATAACCACACAATCAGCAAAGATCCCGGGCTCCTTCCCCGCCCCTTGGGACATAGCCCCTCGGTCATAACTTGGAAACCATTGAGATCCCCACCCTATATCCATATATACACTTACTGAACAGACGGATACAACCACTCAACCAGCATACAGGGATGGAAACTAACGGTTGCCCGTTCGCCCGGGACGACTAAATTTCAAGCTGGGCGAGTAGATTTCATAAGTCGGTAGTCCGCCCGGGCGACTAGCTTTCTCGACAAGCTAAAGTCGATTTCCTCGGCATTATTCGTCAGTGCGGGACAAATAACATTTCAGTAGAAAACAACAACAAAGAAAATATTTCTTACATAGTTTATTAAGCGATTAAATGCAGTAAATAGTCGCAACTCTGTTTATTCAACGATAAAATGCAATTTAAGTCAACCGGATATTGGGAAATTGACGCATTTTCGTTTTGGGACATTCTAAAATGCGGCTCCCGTTCTAATTTCACGGAGAGAGAACGTTACGGTATTTGATGTATTGGGCAACCAAGCTTTAAAAGTTAGTTTCCATCCCTGAGCATAGACCCCGATCTCTTTCCCCAACCCTGGGGACATAGCCTCTGGGTCATAATTTGGAAATCATTAAGATCCCTTCCCTATAACCATATATACACTTACTGGGCATGAACAGACGGATACAACCATCCACCAGCATAGACCTTGCACTCCTTCCCCACCCCTGGGTCATAACTGGTAAACCGTTGAGATCCCTACCCTATATATACACTTACTGGGAATTAACAGAGAGATACAACCATCCAACCAGCGTATACCCTAGGCTTCTTCCCCACCTTTGTGGACCTAGCTCCTGGGTCAAACTTTACAAATAATATGATATTTTTATCTCGACTGTTCGAAGGATCTTATGGGGTCTATAGGTCAAAGTTCATGGTCACAAATTGCATTTATGTGTTGATAGGCTCTTAGCATCAGGTAAATGTTTACGTCCGCATTTCTTAACATGTAAATAACTTCAACATTTTTTATCCAATCATCATCAAACTTACATACTTTATTATAAATGGGATGATGATCGTATCTATTGAGTTCAAGATCATTGGATGAAAGGTCAAGGTCACAAAGGGATCAAAGGTCAAATGCATTTACATAATACTTTTAATATATTTTCTTCAAATTTTCAACTTATAAAATTTGTATTAGGGTTATTATGAAATTACCTCAGTGTCATCACAGAAAAATTGCCCTTGATTTAATGAAAATTCCAATGTTTTCCTTCTTGACACATCCAGCTCGCCCCTTTGTTTTCACTTTTATTTTTCTGATGGTATGCCGGGTGTATCATTTCTTGTTCTGTGAAAATTCGAAATAGTCGAGCTCTGACAGCTCTTGTTAATTATTCCCCTTTGAAAAAGTTTTTAACTTGGAAATTAACCTTGCCTTTTACAAATGGTTGTGGCTAATAACTTCCGAAGTATTAGCTTCACAACAATGAAAGGAGTGGCATATATGCCCCGCTAGGCGGTGCTCTTGTTGTGTGTGCAAAGGACATGCCTATATACCACATGCACAGTAGGTATAGCTTCTCCTCATACCTATTAAATATCCTAGGATTTAGTTCGGTAGATTTCCCTCCTTGTGTAATGGCAGTGCATATATTCATTCTGTTGACGTACTTCTTTTATTTTAGCGGACTATGTGTCGGAGGAGGACCATTCGTGTAAATTTAAGCTCGAGTGTTTCAGTGTGACAAGACAGCTGAAGGAGACAAGGGAAGAACATGCTAAGAGGTAGAATAATTATTTCGTGAATACCGGATAAGGTTATATCAACAATGAAAGTTGCATGACGTCATTGTGTAAATGAACATGCAAAATGTTAGTAGTTGGCGATTTCAATGTGCAGAATATTAATGATATGCGAGAGATAGAATCGGTCATGAGTATCCAGTTCAGATAGGGAAATTCCAGCCCTTGGTATAACTGTTTTAATTGGAACCTTGGCAAAGCCTCAGTTCAAAGCCTCGGTTTCAATAAAATGCCTCGTGTTCGAATTCCCTATATTCACCGGATACCCATGAAAGGTTCTTATAGTCATGGAGTGCTCTTAAGTGCAGCTGACACAGTGGCTGAGTTAAGAAACTGTTTTACCTTTCTCCATTTGAAGCTAAATATACTTACATATATATGAAACTGTTATCATGGTTATTGTCAAAAGTTTCTTTAAGACTACAATAAGTTTATTTTCAACCTAAACAGAGGTGAGACCGGTATGCCCATTACGTTTGCATTAAATTTCTGAATTGTCAGGTGTTCACTGAAACAATTAATTTAACATCTATGATTATTGCATCATACCAGTACTATAATACACCATTTGGCTCTATATCTAATATGTTCTCAGGATTGGACAGTATGAAGAAACGATACAGCAGTACAATGCCAGAATAGCGAGGATGAAGAATGAAATGAGACGTCAGCAGTCAAACATGGACACAACTTGTGAGTTGTCTGGACGATTCTGATAATCGCCTATATTTCCTCTCACTTGAAAGCTTGTTATCGCTGAGCCCCATACTTATAATTAGATATATCGGTGGTATTATTTTCATATATTCTTTTTTTTCCCTTAAATTTCGATTCGGTGGTTCCACTACTCCGGCCGATAAAGGCTATGTTGTCTGCTTTTTACGTTAGTCTTTTGACTGTTACTTGTGATGCGCAGACTTCGTAACTGCTGCTCCCAACTAAATTCCATTTTGTTTATTTTGGTCTTCGGGGCATAGAATTTTATTAGATACTGGGACCATATGCCGCTGGACATGGAATGATGACATTAAATATAGCATGCCATCGCCGGGATGGTTAAAATTCTGTACTATTGATTTTACGAATACTGAGTTCTGCTCAACCCGGGGCTAGGGGGTGTGAATGGTAGCGAGCATATTGCACTACCGTTCATCAACAGTCTCAATCAAACCGAGACTACAATATTTCGTATTTATCATGTTCGGCCGTTTCCAAAGGTCCACTCTCATACTCTTTTGTTAGCACTTAACCCACTAAGCATGACTATAATAGCCTCTGCGTCCATTGTAAACCAAGATCAGCTTGCGAGTAACTCCTTTGTCAATAAATGGAATGGTCTTAATTCCAAGAAAGAACAGTCCATTATATATATATATGTAGCAGGTTAAGGGTAAATCAAGGTGTTATTTGTAGAACTCTACAAGAACTTGTATAACTAATGTCGCAATAGCCCTTGGAAATCTGACACCTGTAAAAAACTGACTCTTTTATTTGATGAAGTGAATAACAAACGACGGTATAATCTTTGTGTATTTTGAAGGCTTCCATTATATTTGGTTTCAAAAAGACGAAATAAATAGTTGAAATGTCTTCAAGGTATTACTACATATATACAAGAGGTTTACTGATGTCAAATATAATTGACCAATCACAACCATTGTTACATCACACACAGTGACATCTACACCCGATCTATCTCTGTTTAAAAGATCCTTCATTTTCTTCCGCTAGTTGACTTGAGGTCAAAACCGCCAGGCTTTGATCAGGAGACTCCAGTCAAGCAGCAGCCATCTGACAACACTGAGGGCGCGCAGACGCCGGTGATGTCCGTGTCGTATGGGAGCAGCAAGAGCGGGGGTATCGTGGATCACTTCAAGGTGTGCATCACGGAGGCAGAGAACAAACGTCTCAAACTGGAGATGGACAAGCAGAAGAAGAAACTTGCCCTAGTGCAAGAATTGGAGAAAGAGAACTGTTGTCTGAAAGACCAGCTGAAAAAGTAAGTGGCATTAAATGTTCTCTCGTTCCACATGCTGATCATTTGGATCAAACAACATTATGGCTGTGTAGATGGCATAACGTTTATATTGGTAGGCATTGTTAGAGAATTGTGTGCCAATGGCATCATATAAAACAACCTGCAGGAATAACTCTCTGGAGTAATTCATTGTTGTTGACCAAAAGCTTTTGATTTCAATTTGAAGAGTTTAGCTGTGGATTATGTTAACCCAAGGTCACAATTATCTTGATATTATTTTTAGCTCTACTGGCCGAAGTCTGAGCTTGTGGGATGGCGAGTTGTCCATCGTCCATCCGTCCAATAGAGCCTTCATTTTTCGTCCAAACTGTTTCAAACTTTACCAGATTGTTGATATCAATGAAAACTCGGACGATTTGAAAAATCAGCGAGTTCGGTCCAGTAACATCGGAGTTACGGCCCTTGCTTTAGATAAAATGGCTATATTTTGCCTCATTTACACGATAGGGCCTTCATTTTTCATCCGATCTTTACCAAACACTACCAGATTGCTCATATCAATGAAAGCTCGGACGAGTTCGAAAACCAGCCAGATCGGACCATTTACATCGGAATTATGGCCCTTGATTTTCTGAAATATGCTATAATTTGACCTCGTTAACACGATAGAGCCTTCATTTTCATTTGATCTTTTTCAAACTTTACCAGGTTTTGATATCAATGCAAGCTCAGATGAGTTTGAAAACCAACCAGTTCCGACCAGTAACCTCAGAGTTATGGCCCTTGATTTAGTTAAAATGACTATATTTTGGCTTGTTAACAGTAACGTCAGAGTAATGGCCCTTGATTTAGTTAAAATGACTATATTTTGGCTTGTTAACACGATTGGGCCTTCATTTTTCACCTGATCTTTACTAAACTCTACCAGATGGTGGTTATCAATGAATGCTCGGACAAGTTCTAAAACCAGCCAGATCACACCATTTACACCAGAATTATGGCCCTTGATTTTATGAAATATGCTATAATTTGGCCCCGATAACACGATAGGGCCTTCATTTTTTATCTTATCTTTTTCAAACTCTACCAGATTGTTGATATCAATGAAAGCTCAGACGATCCGAAAAACAGCCAGTTCGGACTAGTAACATCTGAGTTATGGCCCTTGATTCAGTTAAAATTGCTATATTTTGCCAAAATTTGCTATATTTTACCAAAATTTACCAGATTGTTACTATCAATGAAAGAAAAGTTTGAAAATCTACCAAATCGGATTATTTAACACCAGAGTTATGGCCGTTGATTTAGTTAAAATGCTGTGTTTTGCCCCATTAAGACAACGAAACTGCAAGGATGATTAGTACCAAGTCTAGTTATATACATATCATCACCTTGTTCCGGTTGAATGATTTTGGCAGAGTTATGGCCCTTTAACGGTTTTAATACACAAACTTTATGCAGACTAGTCTCTTCTGAACTCCGGGCTGGATTTCAACGAATCTTGGGTGGGGATGATGAGTGCCAAGCCTAGTTGCACATGTCATCGCCGTCTTATGGTTGAATTTTATGACAACAACTCTTGATATAAAAGCCATTTTAGCCAGTAGAGCATCGACAGGCCCAAGAGGGCCTCTTGTTTTTATTGTCTATTAAATGACCTTGAATGTTTCAAATCTTCAAGGAAAAATGGGATTTGGCCAATTTCGTTTGGGAAATGGTGTAAAAATGTCTGCTGTTGAGGCTCAAACTAAATTATAGCAGGGTTGAAAAAAAAACTTTACTGGGAAAAATACTTGAATATTTTGACTGTGTTGTGGACATAGCAAATGAATTGCGGTGAAGCCTCTTCCTAACTATATAGCCAAATGACACGTCTGCACAATAATTACTCACTAATAGTGCTGTTCATTGTAATTTGGGGTATGGTGGTAAGTGGTACATAACCAGAAGGTTGCTAATTCAAGATTGGTTCTCAGAACACTGTGCCTGTGACCTTTAGCAAGTCACATTAATACTGGTATTCGTCCATCAGCTGAGAACTGACTAGTCCGTCTCATGTACTGTAGTTTATCCTCAAGGTATGTAAAACAAACACAGGAATTCATTGACTAGTAAGAGTAAGGTAATCATTGCTTCCTGTTTCCCGCGTTTTACCAGTGTTTTAAGTGATCTTGAATGATCTTGGTGGGGGCTTTACTGTTTTGGCCTTGTCCGTCCGTCTGTCCATCGTTTTTGCTCATATTCTCAAAATGCTTTCAAAAATTACGTTCATATTTTATTTGTTGATTGCTAAGGTCATACCAAAACATTCCGTCATATTTCTGATCACCTCCGGCCACAAAGTCCGGGTCACACACTTGGAAGTTTTGCATTCAGGTCTGCTTTCAGTAAAATATTATATTTTTGCTCATATTCTCAAAATGCTTTCATAAATTACATTCATAGTTTATTTGTTGATTACTAAGGTCAGATAGAAATATTCCGTCATAATTCTAATCACCTACGACCGCAAGTTCATGGTCACACTCTTAGAAGTTTTGCGCTTAGCAGGTGAATTAGTCTGATATCCGACATTTCTAATTTAATGTATAACACTGGTATGTTGTATTTTCAGAGCACTGGAGACCAAGGACTCCAAAGACAAAATTGAGGATATCTCCTTGACAACAGTTGCACTTTCACGCCATCCATTGGGAGGTAAGTTACTATATATCAGAATACCTATCACAATTCCTAAATGGTGATGTCTGTTATCTGTTTTACCTGTACTGAGGTTAGATCAGCAGAGTTGTCTCCTGACATGTCTGCATGTTTGAGAGGCATGGTGATGTCTGTTTGTTATCTGTTTAACCTGTACTGGGGTAAGATCAGCAGAGTTGTTTCCTGACATGTTTGTATGTTTGTGTATGGTGATGTCTGTTTGTTATCTGTTTTACCTGTACTGGGGTAAGATCAGCAGAGTTGTTTTCTGACATGTTTGTATGTTTGTGTATGGTGATGCCTGTTTGTTATCTGTTTAACCTGTACTGTAGTAAGGTCACCTGACATGTTTGTATGTTTGTGTATGGTGATGTCTGTTTGTTATCTGTTTTACCTGTACTGTAGTAAGGTCAGCAGAGTTGTCTCCTGCCATGTCTGTATGTTTGACAGGTATGGTGATGCCTGTTTGTTATCTGTTTTACCTGTACTGTAGTAAGATCAGCATAGTTGTCTCCTGCCATGTCTGTATGTTTGTGTATGGCGATGTCTGTTTGTTATCTGTTTTACCTGTACTGGGGTTTTTACCTGTACTGGGGTAAGATCAGTAGAGTTGTCTCCTGACATGTTTGTATGTTTGTGTATGGTGATGTCTGTTTGTTATCTGTTTTACCTGTACTGTAGTAAGATCAGCAGAGTTGTCTCCTGACATGTCTGTATGTTTGTGTATGGTGATGCCTGTTTGTTATCTGTTTTACCTGTACTGTAGTAAGATCAGCATAGTTGTCTCCTGCCATGTCTGTATGTTTGTGTATGGCGATGTCTGTTTGTTATCTGTTTTACCTGTACTGGGGTTTTTACCTGTACTGGGGTAAGATCAGTAGAGTTGTCTCCTGACATGTCTGTGTGTTTGTGTATGGTATATCCGCTCTGTCAATCAAACATATATAAGACCATGCCAGTTGACCAATTAAAATCACATGAGGTATTTACCCCGTTACATAAAGCACATGCTGTCCCACAAACAAACATTTTATACAGTAGAACACATGGTAACGTTTGTGGCCAAAATTGAGCTTGGACAATGGTGGGCGGGGTTTTATCGATTTGTACGGATCTGTGTATGACAAGGTGTGTCATCATACAAATCAGGTCCATACTGCAAAAGTCAAGGTCAGACTTGGAGGTGAAAGGAAGGTCAGATGAGTCAAATTTGTGTTTCTGTCACTATTTAACATGCTTACAGTAGCTTTTCTCTTCCAGAAATGGTAAAGAAGGCGCCAGAACCAGTGGCAGAAATTGTTTTGCTGGATCATACTGAGAAGAAGGAACCAAGATTTAAGATCCCGGATTTGAAGCCTAAACCTGAGGACAAACTTATGAAAGATACCCAAGAAGAAGTGAATAATTGTAAAACAACATAACAGTTGAAGTAATCGTGAAATAGTTGTCATACAGCTTAGAAATATAAGTAATTGTAAAACAACATAGAAGTATGAATAATTGTAGTTTCAATTATTGTAATACAACTTAAAAATATGAATAATTGTAAAACTACATTAACCTATATATACTAGTAAAACTATTCAAGTGAATAACTGTTGTAAGTTAAGAAATAGAAATCTGCATAGAAATATGAATAATTGTAAAACTACATATTAAAGTGAATAATTGTAAAAACTTGGAAATTGAAAATCTACGCAGAAATATAAATAATTGTAACACTACATAGGAATATGAATACTAGTAAAACTACATTTATAAGTCAATAATTGTAAAATAGTTTAGAAGCTAAAATACTACATAGAAAGGTGTAATTGAATAAGCCAACAGTAAAATATAAAACGGCATACAGGTCAGTAATTGTTGTCCTGGTGATATTGGGGCAGCAATTTTTTTACCATTTTTGCGATGGTACCCATACCCGTTCAGTTGGGAAAATCTGCATGGTTTTGTCTTAAATTCAGAATTTTTGACTCTCATACAAAAGCATTAATGTATGCTTAAATACTTTGCAAACGCATTATCATGTATTCATGCACAGTGCAGCAGTCTAATGGAAATTGATGGTATTTAAATAGACGCTTCTGGCAACAAATTTGTTTTGATTTTTATGCTCCCCGAAAGGGCTCCAAGGTCAAGGTCACACTTAGAGGTCAAAGGTCAAAAAGAAGTGCTTTTGTGTCTGGTCAATAACTGACATTCATGGACGGATTTTCATGTAACTTGGCACAAGTGCTCACCACAACAAGACGACATGTTGTGCGCAAAATCCAGGTCCATGGCTCCTAGGTCAAGGTCACACTTAGATGTCAAAGGTCAAAACCAATACGGTGGCATTGTTGTTTATTTCAAAAATTTAAACTACTTTCAACTGGGATTTTTTTACACCTGATTTGGGGAAGAAACATACTCTTTGCAATTGTGAATGGGTACCTTTTCCGTGTGGTTCTCGGGGGCCCCGTTTGGTCACGAGGCAAAGAATAGTGCCACTGCAGATCCCTTTGGAGGGATAGGCAGAGGGGTAGAATCCCCCCAAATTCATGTTCATTTTATCATTTTTTATTCATGTTCATTAAAGGTCTTCATCATGATCCCTGCATTGTTTCAGGTGCTATCTCGCTCACATCAAAAGAGCAGTGGCAGAAAAACAATAACGTGGCTCCAGCCTAAATGGAGTTTCTACGATAGAATTTGCAGCAACTCTGCAGTTCAGGGTGAGAAGGTTCTAGGCCCATTTTCCATATTTTATCTCGATGTACATGGAAGATGAGCCTGGCATGTTCATGCCTTTTAGGCGCCATATAACCTTTTCATGTGTTGGTGCGCCTTAAAACCCCAATTCAATTCAATTCAATTTTATAGGTACATATATAAGGGAAATAAATCTGTCGGTTAATGACTATATTTTAATGAGGTCAAAGGTTAAAACTAATCTTCCTATGCAATGACTATTAACACAAAACAAGAAACTATAGACAGAAATGAAGTCAAGGTCAATAGTTCCATGTTTTGGATCAGTATCATTTACGAGGAAAAATAGTTTTAAGCAAGAGAAGTAGATACATGCAGTTGTTTTATTATATCGAAAACAAGTCCATTTCCACGTAGTTGATTGGAAATTGATCTCTGTCATTTGACTGCTTTGCGTAAAATGCTTACATCATTCTGAACGAACTATAGACTGGGGGGGGGGGGGGCACTCCTCAGTTTCGCATGAATGTCCATGGTGTAAATAGGAAAGAAATCAACTAAGCGTCTTTTAGGTCCATGAATGGTCTTTATAATAATTATGAAGCACATGTTTGATGTTTTTTTCAGTTTTGATTACTTCTAAGTTTATTTTGGTGTATTGGAATATGCATTCTTTGGGTTTTTTGGAGGCTATAAATAGAAAAATGTGAACCAGTCAAAAACTTCCTAAAACTAGGTAAAATGGCTGATTTTCACTGACGGGGAGATCAGCATGGAATAACTTTTTAAAACTAGGTATGTAAAATTTAGCATTTGCTAATATGCAAGAGCATTATGAGTGCAGACGTGACCCTGATATGTGTAGGAAAGTTTTTTATTTTTATTTATTGACATTTGAAATATTGCTAAAATTGCATTTTTAGCATGTTTTAAGGGGTGGGGTAAACTTAAAGAAATGGGACTAAAGTTTTACAGAAAATGCTTTTTGATACTTTTATTTGGTATGGAAACATGGGTAATTTTATTGTCTTCTAAGAAATGTATGACACAATGATGATGTGATTTATTTTTCTCAAGGATTCAGGCTAAGAGCTTGTCATGGGTTTGATGATTGAGAAATGTACATTAAACTGTGGAGTGCCCCCCTGAGAGGAGACGATTCACATAAAAATGAAACTATTTAATAGCCTGAAAGTCGAAGATTGAACCGAAAAGGAATAAATATTGCAAATTATTCACACTCACGTGACTGCTTCTCAGCCAGTGGCATTAGAGTACTTGTAATTGATATATATATTGATAATTATTAAATATGTGGATTAATTGATATTTTGTATTGTGTGTCGGGACTCGTATAAGTCTTTAAATACAGGTTTTGGTTATTCACTTCTCAGTGTTTAAAACATTGCTGTGTAATGTTATGACTAAATGTTTTGGTGGAGTCTTTTATGTTTAATATTGTTTTATCTTGTCTGTCTGTCGATGTAATATCTGTCTGTCTTCTGCTTTATATATTTTTATTTATCTTTCTTCAATATCTGTTTGAGTTTCGTTAATCATATGCCATACATGTATATATTTAACCGTTCATTCATCCATTCATCCATAAATATATTCAATAAACCTATGAAGGATCCATTGTGTTCAGTCAGTTAAACTTGTTTAAAGCCGTATTTATGACTTAAGACTGGAATGTATAGTTTTGTGTATTTGCCACTATCTAAGATTACATCATCAGCAATGAATTAGCTTGCCTCCAGAAGGGTTAAAAAATGGATTGTTTTTGGAATGTTCCAAAATTATGTATAGTTTATGAAATGGTCTGGTAAACTTGACATATTGGCAATTTGTTTTCATGTAAAAATAACTGATTCATTTATTGTTTATATTGCTGTCAATAGTATGTATAATTCAATGAAAATATACATTGAACCCAGAAAATGATGTGAAATGAACTAGACAATTAACTCTTAGTCTGCTAAGGGCGACTACAATAGCCTTTGCGTCCATTGTAAACCCAGATCAGAGTTTACAATGTCCGTAGTAACTCACAGGCTGATCAGGGTTTATAATGTCCGGCTGCTCATCAGTCATTTCTCCAAGACACCCCTTTGTAACAAATGGAATGGTCTACATTTAAAGAAAGGACAGTCCATTATACATTCACAGCGGGCTAAGGGTTAAAACAAGTACCATATATTGATCCTAGTACAATATCTGCATATTTAATTTGTCACACTAACTGACACGGCACAAATGGTCTTCTGTACTATAGAATAAGACCTAATAAAGCTGACAATTGAATGTGTACATATTGTTTTAGATATTTGGGTAATCATGGCTGTTGTGTGAACAGTTAGAATGATTGCTCCTCTGTACTGTCGATAACTTGAAGCACTTGACCTTGGCATTATTATCTCAGCAATACTGCATCAGATCGCCTACAGTGTCAAGGGGCACGCGTTTTGACTGTCAAACCAGTAGTCATGAAAGCGTTTTATAATTTTTCAAAGTATATAAACAAACATTTCAGCCATTCTTGGGTCTTGATAAACAAATCATTACAAGGTCTTTTCAAAATAAAAACCTTTATTTAAACTTTTATGTAAGAGTATGTGCAACTGGGGTCTTCCTCCACCATGAAAGCTGGAAAGTCACACCTTAGCTTTTGTGCATTTATAAAATCCAGTTTAATTCTGTTTGTTTGTTTGTTTGTTTGTATGGTGTTTTACGTCATTTTCAACACATGTAAGGTTATATATGACGGTCGATTTTTGTGTTGGTGGAGGCAGACCACCTACTTTTCCTGGGCAGAACCAGTACTGTACATCCACCATCCATAAGAATCGACACTTCCAGACTTACAAGTCGAGCTCCCAGTGGGATTCGAACCCGCAGTGGTGAGAGGCAGGAGGTTTACAACACAATGTCGTTAACCCTCGGCCACGGAGGCCAGTTCAATTCAAAACTCGAGATGTTTGGTTTGTGTGGTTCCCGGCAAAAGAGTTGTTGAATTAGGTTTTACAACGCACCAACACAAAAGGGTTATGTAGTGTCAGCAGGAATGAAATTTCCAGGCCCACACTCCATTTACATCGAAATAAAAAAATGAAGAAGATAAAAGAGACTCACCTGCAGAATTGCGCATTTGCTACAAATTCTGTTGTAGACACTCCATTTTTTGCTGAAGCCACGATCACTTCTGTCCTAGACACTCCATTTTTTGCTGGAGCCATAATCAGTTATCTGTCACCACTCAAGTAGCACCTGCAGCAATACAGGGATGATGAAGACCTTTAATGAACATGACAAAAATGAGCATGAATTCGGAGGAGTTTACCTAACCCTCTGCCTTGATAACCTGTGGCCCTATTCTTGCCCCAGAAACACGGGGTCCCAAGCAAGAATATGACCACTGCCTATCTCAGGATTGAGGAAAACTTCCACCAAATTCATGCCGATGTTTTGTCATGCTTATTAAAATCTTCTTCATGAGATACCACATGAATGGTGGCAGAAAACAGTGATCAGGGCTGCAGAGTAAATTTAGTGTCTGCAACAACTCTGCAAATTGGTGCAAATTGGTGTTTTCCTATACATAAGAAGGTTCTACTCTACGCCCATTGTGCATATTTGTATTTTGATGTAAATAAAGGGTGGGACTTTAGGGCTGTTCCATTGGACCCCAGGAAGGCAATTTAATAAACATCTATGGGTGAACCGTATTTTCTGAAATTTGGTTCGTTACTTAATTTTGCATTTATGGATGGGTGTTCAATTCCAAAAGTGCCTTCCATGTGTGTTTATTGGAATAGCCCTTACTAGGTACCCATTAGGGACATAGAAGCAACTACATGTACACTACGTGATTTGGACTTTTGTTATTTGCAGGTCTAATTTATTATTATTGGTACTGGAATTGTAGACTAGCTTACATATTGAAGGTTTACGAGTAGATGTTTTGTGAACATTGTTGTTAGTGGATATATCACCAAAATTAGAATCAAGTCTATTTTTAAATAAATGTATAAATTATTGAACATGTTTGTTATTATTTAATGTACAATACTATTAAAAACACAGCATATTTGCAAATGTTTCCCATAATTCGCAATTTGTTTATATGGCCAAAGGGATACATAGAGAATATTATGTCAGTGCCTTTTACTATCAAGTTTATTAGGCGAGGCTTAGAAAACGAATAATGGCGAGGCTCTGCCGAGCCAATCTTGGTTTTCGTGCCGAGCCTAATAAACTTGATAGTAAAAGGCACTGACATAATATTCTATTTATCATGTAGATGATCCACATTTTTTGTATGAATTACTATTATTACCTATTTCTCAGAATGTTACGCTTATCGAGGACGCCGCCATGTTGTTTTTTGTTAGTTTGATGACGTCAGGCAACGTTACGTGCATGACATCAGATAACGTTACGTACAATAAACGCCGAGGGATTCCGCATTGATTTGCTGTATTGGCCAGTGGATAATAAAGCAAAATTTAATAGGTCACCCCTTTATTGGGCAGAAAAGTGCACATCTGCATGACAAATGAATTTCTTGAGTCTCAAAAACACTTAATTTGTTACCCTAAATTTTCGATACATATATATATATATAATACAAGGATTATTTGCAAATAATATTTAATATTTTAAGCTATTGACCAGTAGGGATGATACTATGGTGTGTTGTCCGTTAACCTTTTTATGTTAACAAGCACCTAGCACTTTCATTTTGCATCAGATCTTTCCAAACTTAGCCAGAGTCTAAATATCAATGAAAGCTAGGACGAGTTCAAAATCCACCATTGAATATCGGATAATCAACATCAGAGTTATGGCCCTTGGTTTAATAAAAATCCTGTATTTAGTTAACACCTTCATTTTCCATCCGATCTTTAACAAACTCGGCCAGAGTCTAAATGTTGATGACAGCTTGGAGAAGTTGAAATTTTTTTTTAAGGCCCTTGATTTAATGAAAAAATGCTATATTTTGCATTGTCAACACTTTAGCACCTTCAATTTGCATCTGATATCTGCCAAACTTAGCCATAATCTTAATATAAATGAAAGCGCGGACCTGTTTGAAAAACAATATTGAATAATAAACACCAGAGTTATGGGTCAACGGCCAAGCAACCTTATGGAAATACGCATTACGGACGATAACATCACAATCATAACATCTGCACTCATGAAACTTCATAGGTACAGTGCCCTAGTGCCCTAGATGAGAGGAGGATTATTATTATTGGATTCAGTAGGTCAAATGTAAAGGTCACTATGACCTTATTTGGATATACACATTCCGGAGGATAACTTTGAAACCATAACACCTACACCCTTGAAACGTCATTGGTACATTGCCCTAGGTGAGAGGAGAACCCCTATTGTTTTTTGGGGTCAGTAGGTCAAAGGTCAAGATGACATTATTTGGAAATACTCTGGATAACTAAAACCATAACACCTACACTCATGATACTTCATAGGTACACTGCCCTAGGTGATTGGAGGAACCCTATCGTATTAAATCGATTGTTTTATTTATTTTACATCGATTGTAACGAAAGCTCTATGAACTTATTTTAATCACTCTCAATGTCTTTCTGGGTAGAACCAGTACTAAGCAAATGCAGATAAAGTGTCTTGCTCAGGGACACAACACACATGGTAATGGCGGGGATCGATTGTTTAGTGGTCGTATGTCAGCTCAAGGCCACCATGACCTTGTATGGAAATATGCATTCCGGACCATAACTTCAAAACTATAACTCCCACATTGCCCTAGGTGAGAGGAGGAACTCTATTGATTTGGGGTCGATAAGTCAAAGGTCAAGGTCACCATGGTCTTACATGGAAATTCACATTTTGCTGAATAACTTCATAACATTCGCACTCATGAAACTTCACAAGTGCATTGACCTTGTTGAAAGGAAGAACCTTATTGTTTTGAAATTATGGCCAATTATTCTTTTGGGGGTCAGAAGGTTAAAGGTCAAGTTCACATGCAAAATGACTGGCATGATATAGGAAAAACTTGTGACGACTACTCCTCAGAATTCCTATAGTTTCATGAAAATCCATTAAGTAGTTTGAGTAGTCCCCACAAGTTTTTCCTATATAACTAAACAAAGCTGGTCACTGGCGGCCATGTTTGACATCGAATCAAGATAAATCTTGTTTAGAACCAACTACATGCCATGCCAGTAATTTTGGTATAGGTTCAAAATCAATACCACTAAACTCTTGTAGTTTTTGAGAACTAGTCGCCACAAAATTCTATTGTTAAAACCTATTTTTATCTGTGGTGGACATCTTAAATGTCGAGCAGTTTCAGAGGAACAGTCCCCACAAAATTGTATTTTATGCCTCCACCTCCGCATGGTGGGTATATAGCATTAGCCATGTCCGTCCATCCTGAAAAGTTTGTGTGTCTTATCTCCTCCCACAGTTTTCAACCGATTGTTTCGAAAAAATTACAGGATGTTTACCTATGATGTCAAGATATGCATACTGATTTGGCATCAAAATCAAGCTTGTGTTACAACAGTTATGGCCCTTTTTTCATGAAAACAAAACCTTTTATCAAAACTCTATACAGGTGTTCAGGTCATATAATAATGTATATTTGCCAATTAAAAGTACAGGTTTATTCATGGTTTCTTAAAATATCCATGATAATTGATTGAATATGTGTAAAATGAATTATGAGTTGGTAACTCTTTAATTCAACATTCCAGTTTTGGGGTTAGGCCTGCCTGGTTAAAGCCATTAAAATTGTGTCTATATAGTTTGGATTCTCAAAATATGTAAGTTATATATACACCTCATTATGAGTAGGTTTAGAAACGGTGTACATATGTTGTAAAATTCGGCTCTTGTTGGCAGGAGTGAAAGTGACAAAGCAACGCAACTCTGGAATTTCTGCTATATTATTGTATGTACAATATTCTGCTGTCATTCGAATGGTACATGGCTACATTAGACCTTTCCTTTTGGCAAAAAGACTAAAACAACACATAACACAGCTATTAGTATTCCTTCAAAGTTTCATTATTGACAGAGTACACGTTTGGCTCAAGCATGTGAGCAAACTTAGGATGCAAACTCTCTGTTAAATACAGTACTGAAATGGCCCAATTTTTCAAAGAGGAACATCAGCATTTATGAATTTCTTGTTACAAAGTGTACTGTGATTAAAACATCTACAACATCACAGTAGTGTCCTTTCTCTAACTAACAGCAACTCTTTTTTGTCTCGCCTTTTCGAAGAAAAAAAGAGACATAGGTGTTGCTTTTCCGGCGGCGGCGGCAACATTCAAGTTTTGCGTTTAGGTCATTTTCTCACAAACTGTATGCACTAGACCTTTCAAACTTTGCTTATAGTTGTATCATGGGTGGTACATCGCAACGTGACAAAGCAAATGTGGAAGTGACCTTGACCCTCCAAGCAAAGGGCAGATAACCTCCTAATTTTTAGGTTCAACTTTTGCGTTTAGGTCACTTTTTCACAAACTGTATGCACTAGACCTTTCAAACTTTGCTAATAGTTGTATCTTGGGTGGTACATGGCAACGTGACAAAGCAAATGTGGAAGTGACCTTGACCCTCCAAGCAAAGGGCAGATAACTTAATAATTTTTAGGTTCAACTTTTGCGTTTAGGTCACTTTTTCACAAACTTTGCACTAGACCTTTAAAACTTTGCTTATAGTTGTATCTTGAGTGGTACATCGCAACGTGACAAAGCAAATGTGGAAGTGACCTTGACCCTCCAAGCAAGGGCAGATATCTTTAATTGTTACATTTACATCACTTTCTCATGAACTAGAATTATGCACTAGATGTTTTAAACCTAATTTATAGCTTAATCTTTGGAAGAAAACATATTCTATTTTGACATAGTTGTGAAAGACACTTTCCCTTAGCCCCGACCGTCGGATTGGGACGTAAACCGGGCGGTCCCGTGTATCGGTCTATCCTCCGAGCACATTAAAGAACCATAAGAATCTGTTTGATAATAAGAGTAGGGCAGGTTCCCGGATTCCTATGTATCCTTCCCCTCTCTCTGGGGTGGCTCTAAAAACCTGTTCAACTTATGGTAAAATCAGTGAGAAACATTGAAAACTTAATTTATTTATATGCAAGTAACTAGGTTTAAGAATATGATACTGGATATATAAATCGAAACAATAATTGCAATGCTTCATAAACACTTCAAGATTGCCATATGTCCCTTTAAAATAATGAAATGAATGAATGTATACAATTTGCCATTACCATTGTAACATACTGCCATACAACAGAATTACATTAATTTTAATATGAGTTGACATTTCTTGATAAAACATGATTCATGCAGATTAATTGACATGTCAGTTCCTGAAACAATACAAGTTGGCAAATTGGCAAATTACTTCAATTTTACATCAAGTCCAATGTGTAGTTTCTGCAGATAGCTATCAGGTATTAAAGGGAACTCGAGTACATCAGATTAGTTTGTTTGTTTGAATTGTGTTTTACGTCATTTTCAACACATGTAAGGTTATATATATGACCCTCAATTTTTTGTGGTGGAGGTAGACCACCCACTTTTCCTGGGTAGAACCAATACTGTACATGGGAAATAAACCTCATAAGAATAAAAACCAAAACAATATACTGCTACAATGGTACATAAATGTTGAACGTTCTAAAATACTTTGCTTTCTTGTTTATCGCATAACTATATTAAAAGTATTTTAAAATTGAATAACGTTTTAAAGTTCAATAAACTACCATACACGTGTAGTCTGTTTTTTTGGGGCAGGATTGCAAAATCAAAATCCGGTGTATAGAATGGTAATGCTTGTCCATCCAATAATATTTGCATTTAGCTTCATTTATTGAAAACTATTTTTTTGGGGCAGGATTGCAAAATCAAAATCCGGTGTATAGAATGGTAATGCTTGTCCATCCAATAATATTTGCATTTAGCTTCATTTATTGAAAACTATGAATGCTACCAGTCTTGCTTGACTTTGTTAACAATTGCTATAAACCCTCGATTTTGTCAAGATGAAGGTCGCTTGAAACATATGATGGACATGTTTCTTTAGGCGAGACATCATGTTGCACGCAACTCTTGTTCATCCGATATTTACCAAACTTTACCAGATTGTTAATATCACTGAAAGCTCGGACACTTTCGAAAACCAGCCAGATCGGACCAGTAACAGCGGAGTTATGGCCCTTAATTTCGTTAAAAGTGCTATATTTTGCCTTGATAATGATATGGCCTTCATTTTTCATCTGATCATTACCAAACTTTACCAGATTTCTTTTCCTTTTTATTTTGTTTATCATTTGTATTTTTGTTTATTTTTTATTTTTTATTTTTTTTTATTTTTTTTTTGTTAAATATTTTTTTATGTATTTTATTTTTTTTATTTTTTTTTATTTATTAGAAAACCAGCCAGATTGGACCAGTAACAGCGAAGTTATGGCTCTTGATTTAGTTAAAAATTATATATTTTGCCTCGTTAAGACGATAGGGCGTTCATTTTTCATTCGACCTTTACCAAACTTTACCAGATGGTTAATATCAATGAAAGCTCGGACAAGTTCGAAAACCAGCCAGATCGGACCAGTAACAGCGTAGTTATGGCCCTTGATTTAGTTAAAAATGCTAAATTTTGCCTCAATACGATAGGGCCTTCAGAAACTTTCAAAAAAAGTAAATTGCAGTCACTCGCTTCATTCATGTTATAAGAGCCATGTCAGCAAGTGGAGCATCCACAGGCCCTCTTGGGCCTCTTATTTGTCTGATCTTTACCATATTTGTTTAGAATGTTAATACTTAATAATTAATAACCCCCCCCCCCCCCCCCCCCCCCCCCCCCCACACACACACACACACACCCCACAACCCATTTTTATGAAATTTCATTCATAGAAGAAAGTGCATGGGACAAATTAAAAAATGCCCATGCCAGACTAGACACAGCAGACTTATTGCCCATGATTACCAGGTGAGCGATCTAAGGCCATCCTATCCCTGTTGTTTTTGCAATGTTTTAAAAAAACTACTGATGGGAATTTTATGTCGACAACCCTCGATATAAGAGCTGTTTTAGCCAGTAGAGCATCCACAGGCCCTCTTGGGCCTCTTGTTTTTAATAGAACGGCATTTTGTTTTTTAAACAAATGCACTTAAATGTCATCTCAGCAAACATCAAACTCGATTGTTTTTAGTTACTAAAATGTTTACAAACTTTCATTTAAGCATCATTGACCTTTTTATTTTTAAGTCCAGCCCCCGTAAGGCGAGACATGTGAATCCACGGATTTTTTGTTTTACAAAACAACTTCGGATTTTTTTTTAATATTATGTGGAATTGTACAAAAAGGGTGATACAAGCGACCCAGCAAATTACTGTGAGACCTATTTCTCTAACTTGCATTCTATGTAAGCTTCTTGAACATATTGTTGCTTCTAACCTGTCTTCTCATTTCAAACAGCATAATATACTCTATGATCTTCAACACTGCTTCTGAGAAAGGCGTTCCTGCGAAACCCATCTCCTCGGACTAGTGGATGACCTCACTAGAAATATCTCTCTCTTTAAGCAAACTGACTTAATTATCTTGGATTTTAGTAAAGCCTTTGACAAGGTCAGTCATCTTAAACTTCTCTTTAAACTTCATGAACATGGTGCCTCATCCGATGTAACTAAGTGGATTCACTCCTTTCTCATTGGTAGATCTCAAACTGTTGTTCTAGAAGGGGATATTTCTTCTGAGGTACCTGTAACATCTGGTGTGCCACAAGGCTCTGTTCTCGGACCCCTTCTCTTTCTTCTTTACATAAATGATCTCCCTGACTCTACAGCTTCACAGGTGAGATTATTTGCAGATGACACCGCAGTCTACATCACTATAAATAACCAGTCCGACTGTCAAACTCTACAATCTGATCTTCTTGAGAAATAGGAGTCCAAGTGCAATATGGAGTTCAATCCCAGTAAATGTCAAGTTCTCCATATAACCAGACTGAATAAAAATTCCCTAAAACACCAATATAAACTTCATGGTCAAACACTAGAAGTGCTATCGGATGCAAAATATCTAGACGTGGACATATCTCATGATTTATCCTGGAACACACATATTAATCGCATCACAACAACAGCAAACAGAACTTTAGGCTTCCTAAAAAGAAACATACCTACAAAACACGAACAAGTACGAGAACTTGCATATACCACTCTCGTTAGACCACAACTCGAATACGCATCCACAGTCTGGTCACCATACACTCTCACTAACATAAATAAAGTAGAAATTATACAACGCCGTGCAGTCAGATGGGTAAACAACAACTATTCACCATATCACAGTGTAACAGATATGCAAACAAATCTTGGCTGGAGAACACTTAAAGACAGAAGAACTGACTCAAAATTGCTAATGTTTTATAAAATATTCCATCACCAGGTTGAAATTCCAATGCCTCCTTATCTCCAACACCCTATCAGAATGACCAGACACATGCACCCGAATTCTCTCATACAAATTCATACAAATGCAAACTTCTACACATTTTCTATTTTTCCACCCACAGTCACACTATGGAATTCATTGCTGTCTTGCCAAACATAGATCTGTTTAGGCAGTCAGTCAGCCAGTTGAGTCACCATTGAGATCCGGAAGTTGTTGTTTTTAAACTCTTTTTTATTCTCCTTCCTTTACTTCACTTTTTCACTTAGATAGTCTTATCTATCTACTTTTAACTTTTCTCACTATTCTCCGACAAACGCACTTTTTCCTGCTTAAAATACCCGCGAGGGGAGTATAGCAGTATATAGAGATAGATAGATAGAATTAAGTGTGCAGTATATACAATATATAGCGGAAATTCCCATGCTGCGTTTCTTTTTTGCTTCAGTATAGTTTGGATACCTTGCCAGTAGGTTTAGAAACAGTGCCTGTGCATGGCGGGATAGGGACTTAAAAATATCTCCTAATATTGTCCTTTGTAATTTTATACTTATAATTCTTGTCCAGAGAAAAACTCCTAATGACACTGCAATGAAACTTCACACAATGATAAAGGGCAGTGAGAGAAAGTGCAGCAAACTAGAACCAATCTTCATTCAAATTAGAGTTATTGGCCTTTGTAATTGTATACTTATAATTCTTTTCCGGAGCATAACTCACAAACTACCAATGGAACTGCAAATTGAAAACTGCTGGGTGATACATGGCCATAGGATAAGTACTTTAAAGGAGTAACCGCCACAAAAAATGTATACAAGGTTTACAGATAGTAACACCATCATTAATATCTGAATCAGTTATTATACCTTGTAGCATGCATGGTCGATGACATTTCCTTTGATGAATGCAAAGCATTAAATCGTTTAATTTAGGGTAACTATAGGGGCGTGACTATACTGTACTACAACTACCAGATAGAGGAATTTAGAGTACGGACGTCACTCTGACATCAGTGTTACTTTAAGTACACCATGCTACAAAAAAGATAGAGTCAGCCTCTGCTTGTTGGTTATTTAAACATGTTTAAATAAGCAAACTCGCTGAGACCAGACTCTGTCTATTAATTATGACACAAAAGATGCAAATGGATTGGAACAAGATATGGAACTTGTAATAATAGTGGTCTTTCCTACTACTAATTATCATTAGCAACCATCATTAATGCCTTGAAAATAATAATGATGCCACTTAACTACACACTTGTAGCATGGTCGGTGACATTTCCTTTGATGAATGCAGAGCATTAAATCGTTTAATTTAGGGTAACTAAAGGGGCATGGCTAAACCGTGCTACAACTACCGGATATTGGAATTTAGAGTACGGTCACTATGACGTCACAGTGTTACTAAGTACACTATGCTACAAAAAAGATAGAGTCTGTCTCAGCTCGTTGGTTATTTAAACACCTCGATGGGCTACGCCCATCTCGGTGTTTAAATAAGCCAACTCGCTGAGACCAGACTCTATCTATTACTTGCGGTGGTTTAATGGTATCATTATATTGAAACTATTGTTCTTAGGTGCCAGTGATATGAAAGCATATATCACAAGACATTAATTACTATAATTATTGGAAAATATCGTGAACTGTTTTAGTCTTATCTAAAGCTATACATGATATATTTAATATTCTTGCAAATAAAACTGTATTTTTCAATTGTTATATTGATATCGAGTCAAACTAACAAGAACTCGGTAGAAGCAATATCGTTTAAACAGCTTTGGCACATATGAAAAATATTATATCATACCAGTAGGCCGTGGGGGTTGGGTGGGATGGAGTGGGAGTGGGAGGCTTTTTTATGACAAGTTCTACTTTTGTATGCACACAATTTGAAAAAGAATGCCTACAAATGAGTGCGATTTGGATAAGTATAACTAGAATATAGCTGTAAACTCAACTAGATCCCCCTCCTACCCCACCACACACACACCCCAACCCCAGCGGGGAGGGGTGGGGTGTGGGAGGGCACCTTCCCACTTTGATGCTAAATTACGCATTTTCAAAAACAAGGCTAAGGCCTGTATATACAGAAGAACAAGTAGCACCAAAAGTGGTGCAAACACCGGACTGTTAACTTTTACCGCAACAAGAAAATTGGTAGAACCAATGGATGCCCCCCGAAATGTATCCTGAACTTATCATATGACTGTGTATCACACAGCAGTATTCAATTTGAAACATATTGGTAAAGAGACCCCGTAATACGTAATGTACTTAATATCATTTGTCTATTATTAAGACATTTCATGTAGTGAAAGATATATGACACTTTATGGCTCTATAGATGTGATCCAACATTATGAACACCAATGTCCTCTATAATTGTGCGAAGTTTCATTTCAGTGCCAATAGTAGTAATTTTAAGTATAAAATTACAAAGAGCAATTACACTAATTTGAACAAAGACAGTTACAGTTCTTGCACTCTGCACTTCCTGTCATTGCTCTCTATCGTTGTGTGAAGTTTCATTTCAATCCCATAAGTAGTTTTGAAGTTATGCTCCGGACAAGAATTCTAAGTATAAAAGTCAACAGGAAATGCAGCTTTTACAGAACACAGCAAACTCAAAAACACGCAAAAAGACAAACATGAATGGCAATGTTAATAAAGAATAAAGGAATATGACGTCACAAACACAAAAAGGGTTGACAATAGGGCTACCGCCTTGTAACGGTCAGTGGGAAAAAAAGGCTGCTGGGGGTTTAAACCAGGTTCTAGGGTGCACCAAACCTCACACTTACTCTACTGTCATCCCAATAAAACGGGACAGTGTAAATAAAGAAATCCCCGCCATGAACTATTCTCTAACCAACAAGGCAACATTAATAGGCAATATAAGTAAAACAAAAAGATGATCATGATTGTATAAATAGCCTAGAAAGCCACAAAGAAGGTACTCAAAGATTTGGCAGAAGCCAGAACAACAATAGAATAAACCATTGAGGGCACGACAAGACAAGAATGCAGACAAGCATCAAAAGTAACCGTCCTTTTGGGCTTTAAGTAGACGTCATCATAGGGTCAGCAGCCTGTCCGGCATCACACAATTAAAGAGGAAAGCATAGTGGCGAACTGTAAATGGGTCCACCACCAAGCATGCTTTGCGATGCAAAATGATAGGGTCATAACCTCTTTTGATAAACCTTTTAACAAGTTTAACAAAGATAGTATGAAAGTGATCATGACCAAGGATCTTACAAAGTTTGTAAATCACGTCACCATAGAATTCAGGTTATGATAGTCCATGTCGCAGAAGAGTTCTTTATTTACTTTTATATTTGGAAATAAGATCAGGGTAACAATAACCTAATTTGAATGAAGACAAACCTAATTTGAATGAAGACATATATGATTCTTCCTCTCATTGCCCTTTATCACTGTGTGAAGTTTCACTGCATAAGTAGTTTTGAAGTTATGCGTCGGACAATAATTCTGAGCAAAAAATTACTAAGGACAATAACTCCAATTTGAATGAAGAACGAGTTACGGTTCTTGCACACTGCACTTCCTCTCATTACCCTCTATCAGTGTGTAAAGTTTCATTGCAGTCGCTTAAGTAGTTTTGAAATTATGCTCCGGGCAAGAATGGGACGGAAGGATGGACAAAGCGGAGACTATGCTTTGCCAAATATTTTGGGGAGCATAAAAATCTAACTAAAAACGAAAACGAAAAGGGGGATAATTATGGTAAAAATGCATGGCAGAGTTATGGTGCTTGCAACACAGATAATCAACATGCATGCCAAGTTTCAAAGTTTTCTGTCAATAGGTCATTGTCAGTAGATTTAGAAACCATGTACATATGATGTAAAATTTGGCTGTTGTTGGCGGGGTAGCTACTTTACGTGATGTTGGAACTAGTCTAACCTTTTGTGATTAAATGAAGTCTCACAAAATTCATGATGTTGAGTTCCTACCAAACATATACTCTGATCAAAATTCCTAATTACTCCTGTTTGTATCTTAGTTAAATTTTTTCTTGGCTTAGATATATTTTAAAAACCGTTGTGTGATAAGTATTTTGTTTTGACCAGTAGTTTGTAAAATATTTATTTTTTATTTAAATTGTTACATCTTTTGAAAACATGAAATGTACTGATAAAACACATAACATGAATCAATGTCCGCTTAAAGGGACACTGGCCGTAAGTAAGCAGATATTGAGCATAGCCAAATAACTGTCTGATTTTTATTCAGTGAAATGTATACATGAAAACATTAGCATAGACCCAGATAAGCCTGCAGTAATACATTTGCGAGTTCGAAAAAAGTTTTATTTATATGTAAATAATGTGGGACCCACATTATTTACATTCTGCTGATCACATGACATCCATTAGCGCATTACCTTTAATATCTCTTAGGTAATACATCTGGCCTGGTTAAGTCAGTCGGTAGCGACGTTCAACTATTATTACCCACGAGTGTAATTTTAGTGTGGGTCACGAGTTCAACCCGATGAAGTGGTACTTCTTTTTTGTACCGCTATTGAATTCTGGCATTCATGGTTTTATTTAGTAAATATTCAATAATGGTTGGCGTGTTATGGTTGTCAACATAATTATTTTGTGTTTTATAGGCTAAAAGTTACGGACATTGTCCCTTTAAAGATATACACTTTTAAAGACTGGTAGGAAATAATATAAGAAAACATAAACGTTTGACCAATTTATTGCAATTGTTCCGTCTATAATAAAATGAAACATGGATAGGCCTAAATTACCTTCCTTTTAATTGAATATCATTTAAAATTTAAGTAACGTTACAGATTTCAAAAATTTCTTAAGCAAATACATAAATCTGTAGTGGTAATTCTAGTAAATCATGATGTCAAAATAACTTTTAGTTGGCATGTTTTAGAATAAGGAACATCAAAAGCTGCACTAATTCAAAGTAGTTAACAAAATGTTTTAATTACCCAGTTGTGTTTTATTTTTTCTCTAGGACAATACATCAACTAAAAATGTTCATGCAATCAGAGCAGAGGATTTAAACTCATTATTTTGAAATTCAATCGTATCTTCAATCAGGTGTGGAATAACCAAACCATTGAAAATATTACTGACATATTCTTTAAGTGGGTACTTAGAAAGTTTGACTAGTATTATATGCTATATTTTTTATTAAGTGGAACTAATACAATGGTTCGTGTCCAGAACACACACTTGGGCAAGTTCTAGGTTACCACGACACCTGTCTGTGGATTTCAACTATATATTCAGAATTCACAACACTTAATCCTTACTTACCTGCTCAAGGTCACATGTGACTGCCCAGTTAAGGTAGAACAGTTGGGTTGTCTGCTCAAGGTCACATCTGATTGCCCAGTTAAGGTAGAACAGTTGAGCTGCCTGCTCGAAGTCACATGTGACTGTCCAGTTAAGGTAGAACAGTTGGGTTGCCTACTCAATGTCTCATGTGACTGCCCAGTTAAGGTAGAACAGTTGGGTTGTCTACTCAAGGTCACATGTGACTGCCCAGTTAAGGTAGAACAGTTGGGTTGTCTGCTCAATGTCTCATGTGACTGCCCTGTTAAGGTAGAACAGTTGGGTTGTCTGCCCAATGTCTCATGTGACTGCCCAGTTAAGGTAGAACAGTTGGGTTGTCTGCTCATGGTCATATGTGACTGCCCAGTTAAGGTAAAACAGTTGGGTTGTCTGCTCAAGGTCACATGTGACTGCCCAGTTAATGTAGAACAGTTGGCTGTCTGCCCAATGTCTCATGTGACTGCCCAGTTAAGGTAGAACAGTTGGGTTGTCTGCTCAATGTCACACGAGACTGCCCAGTTAAGATAGAACAGTTGGTTGTCTGCCCAATGTCTCATGTGACTGCCCAGTTAAGGTAGAACAGTTGGGTTGTCTGCTCATGGTCATATGTGACTGCCCAGTTAAGGTAAAACAGTTGGGTTGTCTGCTCAAGGTCACATGTGACTGCCCAGTTAAGGTAGATCAGTTGGGTTGTCTGCTCAAGGTCATATGTGACTGCCCAGTTAAGGTAAAACAGTTGGGTTGTCTGCTCAATGTCTCAGGTGACTGTCCAGTTACGGTAGAGCAGTTGGGTTGTCTTCTCAAGTTCCATGCGACTGTCCAGTTGGGTTGTCTGTTCAAGATCACATGCGACTGTTTAGTTAAGGTAGAACAGTTGGGTTGTCTACTTAAGGTAACATGTGACTGCCCAGTTACGGTAAAACAGTTGGGTTGTCTGCTCAATGTCTCAGGGGCCTGTCCATTAAGGTAGAGCAGTTAGGTTGTCTGCTCAAGGTCACATGTGACTGCCCAGTTAAGGTAACACAGTTGGGTTGTCTGCTCAAGGTCACATGTGACTGCCCAGTTAAGGTAAAACAGTTGGGTTGTCTGCTCGATGTCACATGTGACTGTCCAGTTAAGGTAGAACAGTTGGTTGTCTGCTCAATGTCTCAGGTGACTGTCCAGTTAAGGTAGAGCAGTTGGGTTGTCTGCTCAAGGTCACATGTGACTGCCCAATTAAGGTAGAACAGTTTATTGTCTGCCCAATGTCTCATGTGACTGCCCAATTAAGGTAGAACAGTTGGTTGTCTGCTCAATGTCTTAGGTGACTGCCCAGTTAAGGTAGAGCAGTTGAGTTGTCCGCTCATGGTCACATGTGACTGCCCAGCTAAGGTAAAACAGTTGGGTTGTCTGCTCAAGGTCACATGTGACTGCCCAGCTAAGGTAAAACAGTTGGGTTGTCTGCTCAATGTCTCAGGTGACTGTCCATTAAGGTAGAGCAGTTGGGGTGTCTGCTCAAGGTCACATGTGACTGCCCAGTTAAGGTAACACAGTTGGGTTGTCTGCTCAAGGTCACATGTGACTGCCCAGTTAAGGTAAAACAGTTGGGTTGTCTGCTCAAGGTCACATGTGACTGTCCAGTTAAGGTAGAGCAGTTGGGTTGTCTGCTCAAGGTCACATGTGACTGCCAAATTAAGGTAGAACAGTTTATTGTCTGCCCAATGTCTCATGTGACTGCCCAATTAAGGTAGAACAGTTGGTTGTCTGCTCAATGTCTCAGGTGACTGCCCAGTTAAGGTAGAGCAGTTGAGTTGTCCGCTCATGGTCACATGTGACTGCCCAGATAAGGTAAAACAGTTGGGTTGTCTGCTCAAGGTCACATGTGACTGCCCAGCTAAGGTAGCACAGTTGGGTTGTCTGCTCAAGGTCACATGTGACTGCCCAGCTAAGGTAAAACAGTTGGGTTGTCTGCTCAAGGTCACATGTGACTGCCCAGCTAAGGTAAAACAGTTGGGTTGTCTGCTCAAGGTCACATGTGACTGCCCAGCTAAGGTAAAACAGTTGGGTTGTCTGCTCAAGGTCACATGTGACTGCCCAACTAAGGTAAAACAGTTGGGTTGTCTGCTCAAGGTCACATGTGACTGCCCAGCTAAGGTAGAGTAGTTGTGGTGTCTCCTCAAGGTCACATGCACAATGTTCCAATGTGGCACAATGTTCCAATGTGGCACAATGTTCCATTGTGGAATCTTGCACGCACAACCTTTTAATTATAAGAAAATTATGCTGCCACTAATCTATAATCTCCCTTGATAAATATTCATCCTATGAGCTAAAATTGGTTTAACTAGTTAAACACTTCATTTCATGTTTAATCTTTTCTATCAATGCATGTCTGTCCTTGGGTGGTGTAGAGAAATACTGCATCTGGTGTTCAGAGTATTTATTCTCGACTGGTATTATGTCACGGAACGTCCAGTCTTGCCAGTGAAAATTAAAACGTTCAAGAAGTTCCTTTTTCTGTTCTTGTGTTGACACAATGTCAACTGGTGCCTTTCTAGGGAGGTCCGACCATTGCACAGTTTTGAATATAAGAATGCCACGCAGAGCGAACCAGCCTCCAAACTTGGGATGGATGCTCACGCCAAATATTTTCTGTAATGAAAAAAAAAAGTTAGTTTGTACTAATCACATATTTCTGAAGGATTTCTTTTTAAATATTAAATTAAGGTTTGACAAACTTGTATCCTGTATCACACTGCAATCGTGTTTTATTTTCACCCAAAATTGTTTTGAAATCCAAAACTTTTTCATGCTTTCATATTTACAGGTTAACCATATAGAGGTCTATATGCACTTCATTTTGCTTAAGAAAAATAAGGATTTTCCAAAAAGGGTAATAACTCTAGCCAAAATCTAAAGTATTCAAACTTTACACATTTTATTCTTAGAGCTATTCCATTAAAACATACATGGGACCCCAGGAATGCACTTTTGAAATTGAACACCCACCCACAGATGAAAAATTAGTTTAAGGAACCAAATTTCGAAAAATACGGTTCACCCGTGGATGTTTATTAAATTGCTTTCCTGGGATCCTAGGTATGTTTTAATGGAATAAAATTCCTTATTTCACACACACACACTGTAGATGTATATTATTGCAACTTCAACAAGAATTGAACTGAATGTTGTTTAACAGCTCATCAACACAGTATAGGTTATTTAGAGCCGCCCCAGAGAGAGGGGAAGGATACATAGGAATCCGGGAACCGTGCCCTACTCTTATTATCGAATAGATTCCTATGGTTCTTTTACGTTTAATGATTTTTAATATAAAGGTTAAGTATAAAGAATTTGACGATTTTTTGTTGTCAACTCATGAATATTTATTTATTATAGGGTGTATATTGTTGTTTGTTGTGCATTTAATTCAAATAAATGTACTTTGATTACATCACAAGAGATGTTCATCTTCCCAAAGTTGCAAGTTTTCCAGACTAAACTATTTCATAATTTAATTAGATAGGAAGGAACATCAGGCCTAATTTAATAGACTAACAACCTTATTCTTCCAGATTGCATCCAGTCCATTTAAAGAGTTGACAGTAGAATATTTTTTTTCAATTTCAGTCCCATGAAGGCATCAAAATCCAAAACAATTAATACATGAATTATACAGCTTATTATGTCTTCTTACAGGCGCATTGAACAAGAACATACTCCATTTGTCATTGTACCAGACCAAATCCATATAACAGCATATCTATTTAATATTTAATGTATGCATATGGTCTGATAACCTCTGATAATACCTTGTCTGATGGCGCCCAGGGTCCATATTCATAAAGCTTCTTAGCAATAACTTAAGTAAAATTTTATCAATCTTTTAAACATGTTTTTCTATCGATTTACTAAATATAGTTAATAAGGTTAAGGATAAATAAAACCTACAGCTAAATATTTATCTTAAAATAGATGGTTTGTAGTGTCCCTGAGAGGTCAATAAAGATGTTTTCCACTTGAGTTGCTTTATGAATACGGTAATGGACTTACTGTTTTATCATCCCATGGGTCGGGCTGCAGGTCCTTCCTTTGATAATAGTATGCTGCGCCAGAAACATGACCTGCTGTCTGCACTAGCACTTTGGGTCGCCGACTAGGCAGCAATTCAAAGTCATGTATAGCTTCTACCTCAGTATCCTCAAATTCCTGAAAAAAAATCCACACATAATAAGTAGATAGTAGATTGGTAAATAAAAGTAACAAGAGAGCCAGGTTGGCCCTAGATCGCTCACTTGGCCCTAGATCGCTCACCTGGTAATCATGGGCAATAAATCTGCTGTGTCTAGTCTGGCATGGGTATTTTTTTAATTTTCTTCTATGAATGATATTTCATAAAAATGGGGGTGGGGGTGGGGGGTGGTGTAGTATATGGATGGATATGAATCAGGCAACTTGTTTAAGCTTTTATTGATATTAACAGGTAGTATATGGATGGATATGAATCAGGCAACTTGTTTAAGCTTTTATTGATATTAACATTCTAAACAAATTTGGTAAAGATCAGATGAAAAATGAAGTAGCTACAGATTTAACAAAGGAAAATATAATATAGCATTGTTCAATAAATCAAGGGCCATAACTCTGTCGTTACTAACAAGATCTAGCTGGTTTTTGAACTTGTCCAAGATTTCATTTATATACAGCGATTTTCACAAATAAACATCAAACTGATGCTTCGTGCCAAATTTCGTAGAAATTCAACCAGCTGTTTAGGAGGAGTAGCGCCGACAAGAAATTTAAAGTAAAAATGTCAAAGGGCCATAACTCCGTTAAAAATCAGCGAACTGGAACAAAAACGCAAAATGCACAACAAGATTAGATATATTACTGATGCTTCCTGCAAAGTTTTGTTGAAATCCAAAGAAGTTAAAAAAATAAAAATATAAATGTATATAAACAAGAAAAAAATGTGTAAGTTTGGTTAAGATTGCTCAAGAAATGTGGCCTGTATCGTGTTAACAACTGTTACATGTAAAACTGTATTTTTTGCTAATTCAGGGGCCATAACTCTGGTGTTACTGGTCCGAGATCTTATGGTCATATACAATCTGTGCAAGTTTGGTTAAGATTGCTCAAGTAATGTGGCCTCTATCGTGTAAACAAGCTATATGTTGACGATGTACGAAGAGTGGTCACAGTAGCTCACCCTTGAGCACTTCCTGTTCAGGTGAGCTAAAAATTAAAATTAAAGTTTTTGTGTAAATAAAAGTGTTGCTGAAGGTGTCATTGCCTTACACACTGGGTGCTACAGAAAGCTACATTTCTGTAATGATGTACATAATTATTCTATTTAATATCAAACAGGTAGCAAACTTCTTGCTAACCCTAAACTCTAGGTTTGCCACCTATCATGGTCGCCACCCTAATCAGCAGTAATTTTGCTAAAACTACAAGATGATGCTTAATGATAGGGAGACTTTATACTACAATCACATCTTCAAAGTGTTCACGTAAAACGTATATGTAGATTTAATCAACATATATGTAAATAACCCCAATGTAGACCTTGGCGAAAATCGCATACTAGTCAGGATACTAAATCTCTAAAGAAAATGCCGTTGTTGGTAGTGTGTACTACTCCTCTTTCTGGTTTTCAGTGTAAATAAATAGTACACAAAAAAGATCACCGAAAATTGAATTATAAAATCCATACAATATACCTTTTTAATGTTATCAAAATGTTCTGCCACAAACTTATCCAGCAAATCCCCTGTTCCTGTACATTCTGTTCTCATTACGTATGGCAGAAGGCCTTTATCAAACATTTCCGGGGTACTGATGACTAACAAGGCCAACGTGTCGTATTCATACGGTAATGCAAATTTGTCACTGACTTGTTCATTGTACCAGCCAGTCTGTAAAGAAAGCATGAATAATTAACATAAATTCATACAATTTGCAAAATTATCATTTATATACTGTATCCAGTCTCACAACACAAAGTTTGGAAGTCTGTTTCCAGTTATACAACCCAATGATATATTAAAAGGACATGGTTATCAGTGGTGTTGCTAGAGCATTTTTTAAGTGTACCCTAGGATGAAATAGATAGGGCCCTGGGCCCCATTTTATGAAACAACTTACGACCATTTTGATCGTAAATCAATTTCTTAAATGCTTCACTGTAAATTACACTTTTCAAATAAACGTGATTTCATTTCATTTTTTTTATACATGTGACATTTCTGCACACATAATTATCTGCATTGAATGCTTAGCTGAAAAAAGTGAACGATTTTAAAATGTTAAAAACCTAATTTAAGGCTATAAATACTTCCGTCAGTCATAAGTGGCATAACAACATGTACAATACAGAAGCAATTTATCACTGACGTCTTTAATTGATAAGCCTAATTGAAATAGTGCCAGGTGCTAGCGACTCCATGCATCTATTCATAACTTTCACATCCTGTCATTAGTTACAAATTTCCGAGAAGTAGGTGAAAAAAAAGGGGTTTACTCGGCCAAAGGCAGAGGGATATTAATTTGGCGTTGTCCGTCCGTCTGCCCTTCCGTCCGTCCGGAGCCATATCTTCAAAACTGCAGGTTGGATTTTCATTACACTTGGTAAGATAGTGGTATGACACGCAGTTATTTTTTTCCAGAGTTATTGCCCTTTAATTGCTAAAAATTGCTTAATTCTGTCCGTCCACAGCCATATCTTGATAACCGCTTGTTTGATTTTCATTAAACTTGATTATAATGTTTATCCCAAAAAGTGGGGTGTGACGCAGCAAATTTATTTCGGAATCGTCCTAGTAACGCCGGAGTTATTGCTCTTAAATTGATAAATATCCCCTTGAAGGCATATTTTTCATCTTTTTTTTTATTTCCTTTTTTTCATGAGAAACTTTGGTTCATGGGTTCAATTTTTCTAAAAAAAAAATTGAATTTTTTAAAAAATATATATATTTTATATATTTTTTTTTTGTCTCATAAAAAACCTTGGTTCATGGGTTCATTTTTTCTTTAATTGGGAGCTTAGTGACCCTTGTTGGATCCGTTTTACATAGAGTTATTTTTATATTTTTGTTATTTTTTAATCGTTTTTTTTATTTTTTTCATTATTTTTTTTTTATTATTATTTTTTCTCGCAAGATGCCTTGGTTCATGGGTTCATTTTTTCTTTAATGGGGAGCTTTAATAGGGGCCCTTGTTGGATGCGTTTTACATAGAGTTATCGGGAAGAACTTCAAAAATCTTCTCTGAAACTACAAGAGATAAAGGTTTAATATATTTTTATTTATTAACAGCTTATGGATCCTCTACCAGTTTTGTTCAAATGGTAACCCTGGGGTAAAATTTGGCCCCGCCCCAGGGGTCGCAGTTTAACATAGACTTATATACCGGTATAGGGAAAAACTTAAAAAATATTTTTCTCTGAAACTACAAGAGTCAAAGGTTTAATATGTTGTATTTACACTCAGCTTATGGTCCTCTACCAAGTTTGTTTGAATGGTGACCCTGGGGTCAAATTTGGCCCCACCCCAGGGGTCACATGTTTTACATAGACTTATATAGGGAAAAACTTAAAACATCTTCTTCTCTGAAACTACAAGAGCCAACAATTTAATATTTTGTATTTACACTCAGTTTATGGTCCTTTACCAAGTTTGTTCAAATGGTGACACTGGGGTCAAATTTGGCCCTGCCCTTGGGTCACATGTCAAACTTGGTTTGAGTGTTTATATTAATGAAAGTTTGATTTATTTTAAAGCTAGCCAAACTTGCGCCAAATACACCCCTCCCCCTAACATAACAAGATCATCGGATAATAGCCGTAGTAATGAGATGAAATAATCAGATTGATAAATATCACATGGCCAGGTAATTAAAAAGTAATCATTGATATACAATTCTACATTTCTTGTATATTACATTTATTACTATATTATATACACCTGCTAATATTACACCCAGTCCAGCCCTTTAGTCCCATTATAAAAGTCAATGCCTTAAAATGGTACATCTTTTTTTCAAATCTACTATGGTGATGAATTTATGAAGGCTCAAGGTGATGATTTGTACTAGTTAAAAAAATCCAAACACATTTCTTCCACTGGAGAATAATACATCATTCGGCGGGGGATATCAATTCATCGAATTTGCTTGTTTTTTTTGTGGCTTTTTAGTGTCAGAGGAACTCATATAGTGAAAACGGGGTATTACTAAAACACACTTTCATGTTTCACAAAGTCACTTTCAGCGATGTCTGCGGTGTCGGGTCAACTTTTTACGATAATTTAGCCTAACAAATCGATCCAATAAGGATTATTTTACCAAGTTGCAATGATAAAACTGCATCTTTATCGATTGTAGTGACACAATAAAACATTTGTTTTAAAGTAAACTTTTCTTTAATTACTATATCCGCCATATTGTCATTTTGCATATTAATTAAATTTCCGTGGTATTCTAGCGCGCAGTGAAGGCATTCATAGACCCCTCAGCAAATAACTCCACTATCAACTGACAACATCGGGGGATTTTAGGAGGGAACAAACTCTGCTCTGAGTATAAGTAGGATTTAAAATTTAAAGATAAACAATTGGATGTTGTTTAGGGAATTGCGAGTGTCAACCCATACCCCACCTCCCCAAGACAGAAAAAGGCATACATAACAATGCTACATAATTAACCGACACAACATACAGTATTGCGTACCGCGTTCTCAACCGTGGTAAGAGAATGATAGGTGCCTGTCGCAGTGACGTCATACCAGCTATTTACACGCGACAACTGTCACAAGGTTGACAAATGAGACGTCTATGGTGCATCTATAATTTATAAACGTCCATATGTCAAAAAAGCACCCAAAGAAATGAGACTAGCATAATAGGGCAATGAACCTATAAGTTTTGTGATGGTTGGGTTTCATACTTTTGTAGTTATGCATACCATAGTACGTCCCGTTTGTCAAACGGACGTGTAAAACCTATCGCTTATAACCGCTTAGGCCATAAAAAATTAATTACCTGGTTCTCAGGCCCGCCCGCATGTCTTTTTTTGGTGCCGCATTGACGATTTTATCTCAAAAGTAATAAAATAAAAAATTGGAAATGCGCTACCGAAATTTCGAGAAAAAAGTTCCGCATCCAAGTTTGTTCCGTTTTTTACATGAATCCCCTTGTGGGTAGACTTGTGCGCGGCCGACTATCTGCCGCTCTGCTCGCTAGCTTGTGAGTGTTGCAGTCGTACGGGTACCAATCTAGGAGAGTCAGACGCTTGAGACGCTTGGAACTAGTAGGTGCTACAGAACAGGCGATTTATTCAAGCGTCTAATCGACAAAGTCTCACAACAACATGCAATTTAATGGCGGTGTCATCGAGTCGATTGAAGTTCATGCGTGATCCAATACAAATATACGGACTTATTGTGATTGAAAGAAGCATAAGTCGGGAAGAAATGATAAGGTAATGATCGACAATAGAGATGAGCTGATCCAACTGGTTATTGCACATGTATTTCGAGATATTTTGCATCAATACATGTATTGGAATTAAATATTGGATAAAAAAAAATCGCCCACGTGTCTGTTGACCACTGTAAAATTGTAAAAAAAAATGCGCCCGCCCGCATCTCTTCTCAGAAAAAGTAGCTTGAGAACCAGGTGGGTCGAAACGTGACATATCTGAAACGAACGTGTCTTTTCCACATTTAAACACATTTGTAACCGATTTCTCCGATTATACAAGGTTAAAATCAACACGGTTGATATTGTACGACGGAATAGTCTGTATACCTTAAATGCGTGTATTTCAAACCCAAACGGCGTTAGTAAAGAATTGACTTTATTCACTATTTCTGAAGGTGACATCTTATTATGATCATGTACAATCTTCCAGACGCTTGATGATACAACCTAAACAGCCAAAAGGAATTTTAACTGTAAAAAAGCGAAAAGGAAATCCCGCAACCGAAAAGGAAAGTAGTATATTCACAGTAGTCGAACGCTACTGTACTCCCAGCGGAAGTTGTGTTTTGTGAGTCGATGGATGATGAGAGGGCGGCGTGACCTTGCTAGTGTTTGGTAAGTTTAGTTAATTTTTACCTTTTTAGTGCGGTTTCTTTTCCACTGGCAGTTTAACATACTTTACTGGTGCCTCTTGCCTAAGCACGTCAATTGAAATGGCGTGTAAAAGCCAAAAATCACATGAAAACATCGTTATCAAATGAAAATTGTGTGTACCGGGTGTAAACACAGTCAATTGAAGATTATTTGTTATAAAACCACACATAAACAGTAACAATATCATCTTTGAAAAGGGAAAATAGGTATAGGTAAACTCAGTTTCTTGTTCATGTAGCTGTTTTTCATGGTTGAAATGGATCGTAGTGTCCACATCGGCTGTACTCATAAACTCACTATAACTAGGGGAGACCGGGGTAAGTCGGAACACGGGGAAAGTCGGAACAGGGGCGATAACTAATAAACATAGCACATGGGCACGGTTTTTTATGACGTATGTTAATGACGTCATCATCATCGACTTTCTACACAATTTTCAATGGCGGTCGCTATGTAAACAGAAGAATAAAGAACGAAAGTTTGATTTTCGGAAGCGTAAGTAACTTTTCTCATTTTCTACATATTTGATTTGTTAGAGCTTCGTGTATTTAGATGCTATTAATCACTATACATTGTTTTGAAGTCCCATTCATACTGTTCATACTGTAGTAGAAGCCAGTCTAAACCAACAGGTTTCTTAGGCCCTTTTTGATGTTGTTTTCCCAGTCTAGTTATGATTTATATCATAGTGAAGGACTTCCGGTTCCTTATTAGTTTTTTGGGTTGAATTTATTTGGATGATTTGCCCAATGTAAATTTAGCCTACTTTTAAAGGAATTGATGGTGGGTGCCTCAATCACAGTGTTAGAGAGTTTATTCCAAGATTCTACGACTCTGTAAGCAAATGAATATTTCCTAATATCAATTCTTGCTCTTTTTTTAAATAGTTTCTTGGAATTTCCCCTTGTTCCAAGCTCAGGGGCCTGAGTGAACAGTTTATTTTTGTCAACTGTATCGATATTATTTAAGATTTTATAAACCTGAATCACGTCAGCCCGCTCTCTTCTATACTCAAGGGTTGGTAGTCCTAGCATAGTGAGTCTAGCATGGTATGAAAAGTTACTGAGGTTTTCCACCATCCTAGTCGCTCTTTTTTGGACATTTTCTATGGCAATTATATCTTTTTTTAGGTATGGAGACCAAACCACCGTAGCATATTCAAGGTGTGGTCTAACAAGTGACTTATATAAACACAGAAACATTTCTCTATCCATGTATGTAAAAGTTTTATATATTAGACCGAGGTTTCTATTGGCCTTAGATACTTTACCACTTATATGATAGGAGAACTTTAATTTTGAGTCAAATGTTACTCCCAGGTCTTTTTCATGTGTTACCTTGGTAATTTCTTCTATTTTATTCGAATTATCCTTGATGTAGAATACATCGGATTCTTCATCATTATTACCAATATGTAAGTGTTTGCACTTTTTGGCATTAAATATCATTTGCCATTTTTTAGCCCATTCACATGCAGTGAAGATACTGTCTTGTAAGTCTATCTCACGCTGTGGGCTATTTATGCATGTATACAGTTTAGTATCGTCAGCAAAAAGTTTGGCGGTGCAGGACATGGCGTCCGGGAGGTCATTGATGTAAATAAGAAACAAAACAGGCCCAAGAACACTGCCCTGGGGTACCCCGCTTGTGACATCCCTGAGTTCTGAGACCTGCCCATTGACCATCACCCTCTGTTTTCTATTTGTTAAAAAGTCCTCTATCCAGTCATAAAGTTTACCAGTTATTCCCATAGATTTAACCTTACTCATTAAGCTTTTATGGGGTACTTTGTCGAAAGCCGCTTTAAAATCCAGATAAATGACATCGACTTCTTGACCGCAGTCAATTGCCTCTGACCAGTCATCGAGACACTCCAATAACTGAGTAGCACAGGAGCAGCCCCGTCTGAAACCATGTTGGTGAATTGATAATAGTTGGTTCTCGATTAAATGGTCAACCATTTCCATTCGAACAATTTTTTCCATTATCCGACAGGATATCGGTGTAAGACTGATTGGTCGATAATTTTCCGGCTTAGCCTTTTTCCCTGATTTGAAGACTGCAGTCACATTGGCTGTTTTCCATATTTCTGGTAATTTTCCTTCATCCAATGATTTCTTGAAGAGATTTGTAAGTGGTGCAGTCAATATATTCGCACATTCTTTGAGTATTCGAGGGTGGAGATTATCTGGTCCTTGTGATTTAGAAGACTTTATTTGAAATAATAGTTTGTTGACAATTTCCTCTGTAATGTTGATGTTTATTAATTTAGAACAATTTGGTTTTTCTTCCAGTATTGGTATAATATCAATATTTTCATTGGTAAATACAGATACAAAATGGTTATTAAGTACTTCGGCTTTTTCATTGTCGTTCCTTGTTATACCGCCATTGGTGTTTTATAAGTTACTAACAGAAATTTTTGTTTTGGTGTTTGATCGGACGTATTTCCAGAATAGTTTGTTATCAGTTTTGATTTTTGTTGCCAAATCCTTTTCATAGACATATTTACATCTTCTCATCTCATAGACAACATTATTCCTTGCTAATTTATATTCATTATAGTTCATATCAATTTTACAGTGTTTATATTTTGTCCATTTCCTGTGCTTTATTCTGATGATTTTGATTGCATTTTTATCTATAATAGGGTTATTTCTGGTTGACCGTGGATTGACTCTGCTCACTGGTATAGATTTTTCTAATAGATTGATAATGGTTTCAGCAAAGCTACTCCAGGCCTCAGCTATTGGTTTTTCCCCTATCACATCGTTCCAATCGACATCATCCAAATCTCTGTTCAATTGAGTATAATCACCTTTATGGAAGTTCAATTTTTGTGTATTATTGACTTCAAGGTCAAAATAACAGTTGAATTTAAAGTTTAGCATTATGTGATCACTTTTCCCAAGACTTGGGTCATAGTTGATTGATTCAATCATATTTTCCTCATTTGTAAATATGAGGTCAATTAAAGAGGGTTCATCACCAGCTCTATATCTGGTTGCTTCAACAACATGTTGAAACAGAAAGTTATCTCTGATACTTTCAAAGAAGACATTTGCTGGGTGCTCATACCCACAGGTGGTTCTCATAATATCCCACTTGATTTCTTTAAAGTTGAAGTCTCCCATAATTAACACATGGGAATACACATTTGATAAAATATTGCCAATAAGGCCAGGCAGTTTGAGATTATTTGCACAGTCACTATTGGGGCTTCTATATACACAACCTATTATAAGTTTATCTGTATTGTGGAGTCTTACTTCACACCATACAGATTCTTTGAAATCAGAGTCAGTCTCAACCAAGATTGCATTTAAGCTTATTTTTGTATAGATTACTACTCCTCTACCTGAATGTAGGTCTGAAGTATGCATATCAAAGCCTTCAATTTGAAAGAATTCTTCACACTGGACTATAGTTGAATATTTTGGTAAAATTTCAGATAAGGCAATAATATCATACTGATTAGAATTAATTAAAGATGAGAGCTCTGACTTTTTCTCTTTGGTTAAGCAATCAACATTTGTATACAGAACACTCAGACTGCCCACCTTATTGACCACTGTATTTGATTTATTAAAAACACGTCCACCTTAGGGACTAAAATCTTTGTCCTAGTGTCCATGAAGTCCAGGTAATCCAGGATCTTCTTCCTCACTATTAGATGTAGATGAAAAATCATTATCCATGTTAGGTGGTAATTGAGTTAGCCCGCCCACAATTGTAGTTTCAAGGCCTAAAGTGTCAGAGAGATATGGGTTGTCTAGATGTTGATTTTCAGGTTGTTGCTGTTCAACTATCGTAATATCACCTGGTAAGTGTTCTATATTACTCCCCGATATATTGGCGCCCCTGAAGTAAGTGTCAAGAATGTGTCCAGAGTCATGTTGACTAGTACGAATGTGCTGTTTAGGCTGACTTGGTTGTATTTCCATATCCTCAGTCACTAGAACATTCACCTTAGGGGCAGCCACATTCCTAGCTTTCCTCCTCTCTATTCTTTGCACCTCTGTTAGGTCACGACTGATGATTACTCTTTTGTACTCATCATCTACTTTTGTTGCTATAAATCTGGCATTAGTTATTAAAAACTTCTTTTGTTTTTTACTATCAAGAATAACCTTGGTAACTCTTTTGGAACCAGGTGTTTGCTTTCCTAACCTGTATATGGCTACTATTGATAGGTCATCTAAGCCTAGACTGCGGGCAATACAGAGCACTTTATCTTTATCAGATTGGATATTTACTTCCTTATCTACATTGTTGGATTCACTCAGATTAAAGAGTACAATGTTCAATTCTCTTCTCTTTCTGTCTTCCATTTCTTTAAATCTCAATTCCACTAATTTGTTTACATCCTCACTAATGTCTGAGACTACCTCTTTTTTAACCCCTTCCATTTTTTGAGCGATTTCCTTAGATGTATTGAATGCAATTTGGTCAACTCTATTTTCAACAACCGAAATTCTTTCATTTTGAATTGTTTGCATATTTTTTAGCATACTAGTTATATTTTCCAGAGTGGGTGTAGTAGCCTTGCATGGTTTGCAGTACCAATGCTTTTATTTGAAGCATAGCCATAGGAACTTTGATTATTCTTATTCGTTTGTGTTCTGTTGGTGAAGGTCATTGGTAACATGCGGTCGGGGCAAGTTGGAACAGTGTGCGCGGGGCAGGTTGGAACAGTGTTCCAACTTGCCCCGACCAGTTTTTTTTTTTGTTTGTTTAAACAATGGTCAGCAGCTATTAATTTTTGACACATTAAAGTATATTTAGTGCGAAACAAATAACTTATAACACTGAAGGGGTGGTATAATAATTGGACTTTTATTGTTTTGAAATTAAGTACTTACAAATGAATTTTCGTAAATTTCGTAATTAAGCATATTTATAAAATATAGATCATGTCTGTGAAATTATGTCAAAACATGAGGGAAATATGCTTTCCCTACATGCAAATAAAACTGAAGATCTAATGTCAAGTAAATATTTTGGATTCTATGTCTTTTATGCAAAATGTAAACACAGATCAGTCTGTATTTCCTCAAAGTTCACAAATATATAGAACATATAGTACGATGTACGATGACCTGTTCGAACATACAACACTTGTTGGAGGTCATAACGTTCATTTTCATATGAATTGAATTGTATGTCATATTTTACAGAAAGATGCCGAGACACTCTAACAGAAAGACGTCAAATGGGACGGTCCCTGAAGCCACCGTACAAACGGCATTACAAGAAATTTTAATTAACAAAAACAGCTTGAATTCTGTCGCTGAAAAGTTCAGTATACCAAAAACAACATTGCATCGGTACGTGAAGAAAGTAGATGGGGGCATAATTGAAAATGTACAAATTGGTTACTCCAAACGCCTTCAGATCTTCACTAATAAACAGGAAACATCACTTGAAAACTATATCAAGTTTTCTGCAGGTATATATTTCGGACTTACGCCTATGGATATAAAAACTTTGGCATACGAATGTGCATAGTCATTTGGAATACCGATCCCTGAGTCATGGCATCGTGACAAAATGGCCGGACCTGATTGGTTTTGGTACTGCGCAATATATCAACGCAACTTTCGCTGGGAGTACAGTAGCGTTCGACTTCTGTGATATTTATGGCTAATATTTATGGCTAATTAAGCTATTTAATGAGAAAAAATATCTTTGTGAAACAGCTTGTAGTTTAGGGCCAAATAATTTATATAAGCTGAATCAAAATCTAATTCCCGCCAACGAAGAGGAAATATATTCGTATATTTATGGCTATAATGAAGTGTACAGATTGGGCACTTACTGAAATGATACGTCTCTGGGCTAGTTAAGCCATAGGCTTATAAAATGACACTAACAATCCATTTGACAACATAGTGTATCCATTTTCTATCGTCATAATTGCGCTTAAAAGCATCATGGAGATATATACATACTGAGTAATCTAACCTATACTGCAGATTCTCTTCAGTAAATTTTTCAGGACAGGCACTATTCCAGATTTATGAAAGATGGCAAATGTTGCCCCTGTCTTTAATATTTTTTTTTAATTAGCTAATTCTATACCTGTTATAAGCGATTTACTTCTAAGGTACTTCTTGATTGTCCTCCTGGGTAGAACCAGTGCTAAGCAATGCAGTAAAGTGTCTTGCTCGGGGACACAACACATGCCCCAAAACTGATCCTGCGAACTATCGCCCCATTTCTCTAACCTTTATTCTGTGCAAGATTCTGGAGCACATTCTCTCTTCCAGTAGTTACGTCTAAAATGGTGGTGGTGGTGACGGTGGTGGTGGTTTAGTGGGTCAGTGGTGGTGTTGGTGGTGTGGTGACGGTGGTTACCGTGGTGGTTTAGTGGGTCAGTGGTGGTGGTGACGGTGGTAGTGGTTTAGTGGGTCAGTGGTGGTGGTGGTGACGGTGGTGGTGGTTTAGTGGGTCGGTGATGATGGTGACGGTGGTGATGGTGGTGGTGGTGGAGTTGATGGTGGTGGTGGTGATAGTGTGTGTTGTTGTTGGTAGTGCAGTTGTTGTTGATAGTGGTGGTGGTAGTGGTGGTGGTGGGGTGGTGGTGTTGGTTTTGGTGATAGTGTTTGTTGTAGAGCTGTTGTTGTTGTTGTTGGTGGTGGTGGTGGTGGTGATGGGGTGGTGGTGGTGGTGGTGTTGGGGTGGTAGTGGTGTTGGTGTTGGTGATAGTTGTGGTGTTGGCGGTGGGGTGGTAGTGATGGGATGGTGGTGGTGATGGTGGTGGTGCTGGTGGTGGCGGTGGTGATAGTGTTTGTTGTTGTTGGTAGTGCTGTTGTTGTTGGTAGTGGTGGTGGTGGTGGTGGGGGTGGTGGAATATACATAGACTGTCAGGTTTAAACATGCGTACCAGCAATATATTAACTATGGCTTCAGTTGAACGTTAACAAATCAGAGAACAGTTATTCATTACCTATATATTTTCCGTACAAACTTGTTATCGATCGGTCAAGATGTTTCTCCACATGACGATATAAATTCTGTAATGAATTTAGACATTTTCCGATGTACCTTTATAAAAATAATTTTATTTCTGTGATCAAAATACAAGAATTCAAAAATATTTGGTACACTTTATATATTCAACATATAAATTCACCATATATTGTGGAGCACAAATTACCTTGTCATAAAATATTGTCTTGTCTCGTCTAGTTTAGAAGTCACTTCGTCTCGTTTAATGTTAAACTGAATTATCTAGAAACACATTTCTTCAATAATTCATTCAAATAAACACACGTTATTTCAGAGACAGTATCGCTTAAACATAACTTGTGGCCCAACCCTTTTGCAAACTAATGTAAATGTTGCAATAAAATATGTTTAAACCGAAACATAACTGATATACCACTGAATTCACTCGTGTACGCGTTAAACGATTCCTTTAACCCCTTAAATAAATGACAATCTACCGTATGTCTGTTAGACAGGTATAACTACATACAGCGATTATACATCAGATACACAGTATATCCTGGATAAGTCACTCCTGCTGAGCCTAATTTACTTAATAGTATGCCGTACTGTTATTGAAGATTTTTTATTCTGAAAAGGATCTCTGAAACTGGGAGATTTTAGAAATAAATACAGTCGTTCAGAAATTCGTCTGTCTGTTCATCATAATAATAGATGGCTCCAAAACATTGCAAAACATACCTGTTCATGTCATGTCCATAAAATAGAAACATTTTACAATCGGCAGAAATATGGCTATTTCACAATATTGTGTCTGAACCATTTCGCAATATTTCATCATCTGATGACGTCTCTTTCGCGCATGCGCAGTTTGAGGCCAAAGGGACCCATTTACTACTTCCAGTATCACTAAACATTTCAGTAATTCAAAAATGAGATATAGGGTCCTATAGAAACCACAGCGTCCGAACGCATTGGCATCGTATGTCCGCACTGTACTGCAAATAAGGACTTGATAATACAATGAAAGAGACAAAAACAACAGAAAGGGTGGTGAAGACAGGGTTACCGACTTGGAACGGTCAGTAGGCAATAAGGCCTACTGGTTAGCTTGAATCGATTTTATATGCGCACAATCCTCGCTATTATCCTGTCTTCAGCGCCCAAATAGACAAGACAGTGTAAACAAAACTACATCCCATCAAAAGGAATTCTCTTATAATAAAGTCCACATCCAGAGAAACTAACTAAAGAAACACATACAAAATAATAACATCTCAGGATGTATCCAGAATCGTACTGAACAACCATAGTAGTTGCAGCTAAAATGATAACCAATCTAAGGTACGACCAGAAAACCCGAGGGACGAAAGCTCATGCACCCACCTCCCTTAGTTGGGGTTTCAGTAGGTACTATCATAGAGTACCAAGAGGTAGTCCAGTCATCGCACAAGTGAAAAGTGAAGCGTAATGACTGACTGTAGAGGGGTCAATCACTAAACATGCAGTGCGCTGTAAAACCAAAGTGTTATATCCTTTTCTGACAAAATTCCTGATTAAATTTGTAAAGCGGTCAGGAAACCCGTCAGAACCCTTTAACTTTCGAAGTTTATAGAATACATCTCCATAAAATGAGGGTTGTCTGTTTGCGTGATTGTTTCTGTGTTTTGTGGTTGACTGTCCTCCTTGAATCTACTTTCCCTGTCCGATCTTTTTATATTTCTTGTGATATGCCTAGTCGCAGAAGTGTTTTAAGGTTGGTGTTGTTCTTTTTCAGCAGGCCCTCTTGCGGCGGTAGAATTTAGAGAAAGATCTACTTAGTTTGTGATAACGAAAACCCTGCTGAAGAAGTTTACTTGTAATAACTTGATTTCGATCATTGAAGTCTATAACATCATTACACGCTCTAGCAAATCGAATGAGCTGGGAGATATACACCCCGTAGGAGGTAGCACGAGGTACATCTCCATCCAGGTGTGGATAGTTAACGATGTTAAAACTGAAATCATCTCTCTTGTCATAGATTTTAGTATGAATACAATCATTTGAAATCTAGAGATGAAGATCGAGAAATGCTGCTACTGTATCCGAACTGTTGGCTTTATTCAACTTGAGCTCTGGTGGATAAATATTAGTAACCATATGAGCAAATAACGGATTATCAATACTGAGTATGTCATCAAGATACTGAATCAAATCTCTTTTTATGAACTCCAGTATGGTTTTAGGGAAAAAAATATCCTGCCAAACACAACTTCTTATACATGTTGATGATCTGCTAAAAGCAATAAATCTCAAGAGTCAAATGGACCTCATTCTTTTAGACTTTAGTAAAGCCTTCGACATGGTAAACCATGAACTGCTCCTCTATAAACTCCATTTCTATGGCATTAGAGGGGAAACTCTTTAATGGGTCACATGTTTCTTAGACAATAGATCCCAGTCAGTTGTAATAAACGGCTCCCAGTCAGATCCTATTCCTGTTTCTTCCGGAGTCCCTCATGGCTCTGTACCGGGACCACTCTTATTCCTAATATACATAAATGATCTACCCGAGCAACTGTAACTTCCTTTAAAGTCCACCTCTTTGCAGATGATACCGCCATATATCTCACTCTTTCAATTGCTTCCCACTCCAAGTATCTTCACCATGAACAAGAACAGCTCGCAAAGTGGGAAACGAAATGGGACATGACATTATACCCTTCTAAATGCCAAGTCATACACATAACTAAACGCAAAAATGTAATAAACAACACCTGTTACTTTCTTTATAATACAGAACTAGAATCAGTCTCATTAGTGAAATATATGGGAGTTGAAATATCAAATGACCTATCCTGGAATAAACATATTGATTCAGTCACAAAAATTGCAAACCAAACACTAGGCTTTCTCAGACGAAATATTAAAGTTCATTCAGAAAAACTCAAATCAACAGCATACAAGACACTGGTCAGGCCCCAGCTTGAGTACTGCTCCCCTATCTGGTCCTCGTACACTGAATCAGGTATAAGTCAGATAGAATCTGTTCAAAGACGGGCTGCTCGCTGGGCAAAACGCGACTATACCCGCACCTCTAGTGTCACAGACATGTTGACTGCATGTTGATTGCATTGCAGTGGGGACGCCTTGACCTTCGTCGCACTGACCAAAGACTGGTCATGTTTTATAATATCACCCATCATCTTGTAGCAATCCCTCCGGAAGACTATCATGTACTAAACACAAGACCCAGTCGACCCCAACATCCAATGACATACCATCAGATCCAGAGAGCCATTCCTTCTTCCCACGGACTGTTGTCCACTGGAATTCACCTCACTCTAGCATAGTGGCACTACCTCCTCTAGCATAGTGGCACTACCTTTGCCACAGTTCAGCCTGACTATTATCTGTTCATTATCTCACTGTATTCTTTTTTCTTGCATACCGGACAAGGATATCCGTCATTTTACCAGAGCTAGATTTTCCATCTCACCCTAGGGTCGAGATAAAATTCACGCGCGCCAACATCCGGTATGCCGGAAAACATGCAAAACCGTTAGTAGCTGGCGGCGTCAACGCGCAACATGTCTCTGATATGCAAGAAAAATAATCTATCATGGGTATTCTGTTCAGATAGGGAATTCCAATCCTCGGTATAAGTGTTTTAATCGGAACCGAGGCTCTGTGTTTTAACCGGAACCTCGGCAGAGCCTCGGTTCCGATAAAAACACGTATACCTCGTGTTGCAATTCCCTATCTTCACCGGATACCCATGAAATATTCTTATAATCTTTTATGCTCTTACTAACATTCTCATCGGTGACGTGCGAAAGTCTAGGTCCCCAGCAGGGGTTTGACTAAGGGAAGACAGACAGACAGACAGACAGACGACAGAGAGATAGAGTATAATTATGTATACTGAATAGTAGGGGTCTCACGGGGATGTATTAGGTGAAATATTAATAAATTAACTGCAAGCAGAGTTCAGTTCTTTGAAAAGTCAATAACGTGAGCGATTCGAGGCAGTGGGATCGTTGATGATTAAACGGCGTTACACTGACAGTGTCTAACAGGGCTCGCACTGTGATGCGCAAACAGTGCCAAATAAGCAAGAAAATAAAATATGGCCCAAGAAAAAAGAAATTTGCAAAAATGACTTGCCCAAAAAATTTCTAAATCGTATTTCCCCTTTTTTTCAATGGCTCAAGCGTTATCGGCCTAGATAAAGACTGGTACAGAGCTTTCACTATTGGAGAAACTAACAGTGAGTGAAAAATCGATACACAGTCTAGCACGCGTCAACGCGTGACCGCACGCGTCAACGCGTGACCGTGACCGGAATAAACAGGAAACGATTAGCAAGTTTTGACAGTTTAAGATTGAATTACATCATACGTTTATGATGGACAAATTACTTAAAAAGCACTCGATTGATCGATTGATTGATTGATATCCGCGAACAACTTGTGCAAATACCGCTATGTGTAACATGATAACCTCGCCAAAAGGCCTAGTTGCCAACGGCGAGGTAAAATAAAAACTTATACTACTGTGTAACATGATCGGCGATCCCTAATTAAAGAACGTTACTCCAAACAATACCTGGTGAAGCTTATCTTACCATAGTGCTTTGAATAATTAGCAGGCTTCTATTACTCCAAATGTTTTACAATTTAAATACAAAGTTTAAAGTAGATATAAAAGTCGAACATTGTTACAGAAAATGTAACATTCAAGGCCCTTTTTTTTGTATTGCCAAATGTTTAGAGATGTTCCAACATGCTTTCTACTATAGAACTAGACACTGACTAACTACAAGTTCGATCTTGAACTTTAGGTTGTTTTAGGTAGAAAGCATGTTTATAGTAACTCTAAACAATTGATGATTTCAAGTCAAAAACCATGTGAACTTAAACTTGACGAAACGAGTTTGTGCCATAAAGACAATATTTGGCTCCAATGTTTTCAATTTGGCTCTATTTTTTTTTCGTTTGGCGAAAGTAGTTGCGCAAAGAATTTTTTTACAGGTGTGTCGTATTAAAATGAAAATTTGCTGCTTACAACATGAGATGTTTTTTGTACTTGAGTAAGCGAGCTGAATTGATACATGCGTTGTTAGGTACTTGTGAAGAATCTGTGTCTGTATTGGTTCAATCCTGCAAAGCATGGTTAGTTTAACTGACTGGCGTACATAACGGAAATACTGTTCTCGCGCATTTGTTCAAAGGAAATAAAACAGATCGATTGACCTGCTGGTTTTATTGAATTGAATTGGGTTTTAATGCGCACCAACACATGAAAGGTTATATGGCGCCTAACAGGAATGAACATGCCTGGCTCATCCTCCATGTACATCGAGATAAAATATGGAGAATGGGCCTAGAACCTTCTCACTTGTAGAACTGCAGAGTTGCTGCAAATTCTATTGTAGACACTTCATTACACTGGAGCCATGTTTATTGTTTTTCTGCAACTGCTCTAGTGATTTGAGCGAGATGACACCTGAAACAATGCAGGGGTCATGATGAAGACCTTTAACGAGCATGAACAAAAAATGATAACGTGAACATGAATTTTGGGGGTTCTACGCCTCTGCCTATCCCTCCAACGGGATCTGCAGTGGTGCTATTCTTTGCCCCGAAACCACACGGGGCCTGCTGGTTTATAGTAGAACATTGTAAGGCTGTTCATTTTGACAAGATGATATATTCCTGACAGAGATACTGAATTTAGTGGTTCATCACTATGCCTGCAAGGAAGCATTTTTTCTTTGTATCTATAGACATCAGGGTGGTATGAAAGAAACAGAAATGTAGTTATGTTGTTCAACTTTTTATTTTAATTGCGAGTACTTGGAGAATGCAAATTGTAAGCAGAAATCAATATAACTGTTGGATAAACATATACTGTTAACTGTAGAATATATTGTAACCTCTCGTTTTCTTGTAAATACTTCTCTTTCAAATCTGTCGTACTCTGTTTATACTGTTTGTAAACATTTTGTTGTATATATTAAGGAAAACAAAGAAAAAGATTAGAAAGAGAAGTTGAGCTATATAAATCCGTCTACAAGAAAACGAAAGGTTAAAAGTTATTGCAAAGTTAATCAACAATTAAAGCAGTAAAAAATATATCAATACAAATGTATGAACTGTAAACAAACAAAGAAGGGTGGTCAATATCTGATATATTGCATTTTCTTCTGATTAATGCATCAACTTATTTAATAAGTGGTGAAGAGCAGTAAAACACAATAGCATTCGCTTTATTTACAGCATAACGACCCTTAACACATGTCTAAAACATGGTAAAAGCTTGTTAGAGACAAGATGAGCAAAGCTGTTAGAGACAAGATGAGCAAAGCTACAATAAGGTTGAATGACCTGGGTACGAAAGTAATAATTTTTCAATTCTTCTTTTTTATTAAGCACGGTTTCTTGCTAACATCCTTTCAAAATTGTTCTGCATAACATTCCACCAATGGGATGAAGTATCTATGCACACCATTGAAAAAATGTTTTTTTTTTCTAATTTTCGAAAAATGCTTGGGACGGAATTATTTTTTGCAACCGCGTCGGTTTTGGTTTTCGAGTGTATGTTCCAATAGATTTCCTGTTGATACACTATGAGATAATTATTTTTTATTAAATTCCAGCAAGGAAATAAACACTACATGGGTAAATGACAAAATATTTGGATTTTTCTTCTTCATTTTACCGTAATGCAAAGATTGCCGTGTGTCCCTTTAAACTATTTGATTTGTTTACCTTGTTGTTGTTGGTAGTAGAAATGAGCACTTCTTGACAAATTCTTTTCATCAATTTAGTTATGAAACAGTTTCTTTTACATGACGACTATTCAGTATTGCATCTTTACCCGTACAATTAAGAAGCAGTACCCGCTATCACCAGGGAGACAGTATAGGGTGTGAAAGGCTTTACTAGATGTAGAGAATGGCCAGCTTTCGGTAAGAAAAGCAGCAGAAAAACACAACTTGTCATTCAGTTACTTACAGAGACGAGCATCGGGTGAAGTTGCTATAGATAGTAAAAAAGGTCATGCACCGGTGTTTAATAAAGACGAAGAAAAGGCTCTAGCAGAATGGTTGTCTGAAATGGCGAAACGGGGAATGGGTTTGAAACCTGGTGAATTGTTGGACCTGATCCAAGAAATAGTTAAACGGGAGGACAGGAAAACGCCTTTCACGGACGGAAGACCAAGACATGATTGGTATTATAGCTTTCTCTCAAGAAATGCGCACATTGTTGGACCGAGAACAGAAGTTCCACTAGAAACATGTAGAGCAAAATTAAGTCCCAAAAGCCTAGACAAGTGGGACAATTCTTATCGCGATTTTGTGATTGAGAAGAACATCCTTGAAGCCCCAGAACGAATCTGGAATGCAGATGAAACTGGATTTAATCTTGGCAGTAGAGCTGGAAAAGTCATAGGACCATCTAGATCAACCTATGAGGAACCAATTCCTCATGTTTCAGGAGGTCATAGTAAGCAGCGTCTTACGGTTATGTTTTGCGGAAACGCTGCAGGGGCGATTATGCCACCATTTTACGTGTACCCAAGCCCTCCGTGGAATACCAGGGGGTCACGTTGAATACACAAAAAAAGGGATGGATGAATGCGATGGCCATCAACCATTTTGACAAGTATGCTGGAGCTGAAAGACCAGTCATTTTGTTGATTGACTCGGTCAGCAGCCATGTGGAAATGTCGCTTTTCCAGTCAACCAAACAAAAAGGAATTGAGCTATACAGGATTATACCAAATGCCACGAATTTAATGCAACCTCTGGATAAAGGCGTATTTGGTCCGCTAAAAACCAGATGGCATCAAGTTGTAAGGAGTCACGCAAGAAAAAATCCAGGAACACCTATCGGAAAATTAAACTTTGCCGAAAAACTGAAATATGCATACGACATGTTTTACAGGCCCATCATTGTAGTGAACAGCTTTAGATCAGGTATCTACCCAATTGATAGGTCCGCCATTTCAGCAGATGCGCTGAAGCCTGCATTAACCTTCACAGTTGACGAAGCTTCGGACAAAAAGAGAAGTCCAGCGTGAAAATAACACCTCTGAAGGGCCTGCACATGAAGCATTGAAGGCTTTTGAAAGTGTTTTGTCAACACCGATGAAAGAAAAATACCAGAAACGTAAATACGAAGGCTACGATGTAAGTGGAATATCCCCAGTCTATGACACCTTCACACCGAAACCTACGATAAACAGCAAGAAACAGCCTGTTTCGAAAGTGACCGAGAAACATGTAAAACGGAAACTGGAAATGTCTCCACAGCCAGGAACATCTACAGATGAACTTTCTGACGATGATGCTAAATACATGGCGTGTGATATGTCGTGGAAAGAAGATATGGACCTAAAATTAGGGAGCTGCTGGATAGAGTGTGACAAGTGTCTAAAATGGATTCACCAAGACTGCATTCCTGTTGGAATTAGTGTTGACGTAATAGGTGATGATGCCGTGTCGTTTGTCTGCTCCAGCTGTGAAGAACATTAAATTGGTAATGCAATATGCATTAAATAGTAAGCGCTTGAATTTAGATGTAGGTGTGAATGTGTGTGTGTGTGTGTTTGTGTGTGTGTGTGTGTGTTTGGGAGTGGGGGTGAGTGAGTGAGTGAGTGAGTGAGTGAGTGAGTGAGTGAGTGAGTGCGTGCGTGAGTGAGTGTTGTTTCCCAATTGGAGTGAAACAATTCCCAATCACAATTAAATGGATATCGGTACCATTCCCAAAAGGGTAAACATAATCACTGTATTCTTTTATGTGGATTGACATCCATGATTTTACTATATTGCCTGCAGTCCGTTTAAAAATTAGAAAATTGAATAATAACTGTTGTCTATTTCATTATTCATTATTTGTATTACTTAAATTATATTTTATTTACTCTGCTCTATAGTACACTTAATATACACGTTCCATATTTTGCAGATGAATACAGAGACAGACAGTGTGGGGTCACCTTTAACCTCAAAACAGCGTTATAAAAGGCTTTCACGCTTTTAAAGTCAGACCACCGCTAACAACGCCTCCGGCATATCTCATCGTGGATCGCGAATACACGAATATTTATGATAACGATGCTTGCTTAATTTGGATCCCGGAACTGCAGACATTTGAGGCAAATATGCATGACATGTCAACAGATGACACAAGATTGTTAACTAAAAGATATTGCTGGCTTGCCTGTTGGCCACGTGCCAAAAGTTTTGGCTGTTTTTTTTTGGGGGGGGGGGGGGGGGGGGGGGTGTGGAGTGGGGGGGAGGGTTGTTATTTGTTGCAATTATCTTATATTTTGTTAAGAAAAAAAGGTATATTAAGATACTATTAAATCTGCATTTTCAAAAATGACTGAGGGAGAATTCACGAGCCTCCATTATAAAGATATTCGCTACCAACACCATGGAAAATTAAAGTACTGAAAGACTGCGGTTATTGAGTTGACAATAGGGCTACCGCCTTGGAACGGTCAGTGGCAAAAAAGGCCGCTGGGGGTTTAAACCAGGTTCTATGGTAACCAAACCGTCATCCCAATAACACGTAAGTGTAAATAAATATATCCCCGCCAGGTTATATTCCCTAGCAAACAATGCAGCATTAATAGGCAATATCGATTTTTTGGTTCACGATAATGCTCTTCTACCGTATTTGCGCACTGCATTTAACAATATATTTGAATTTGGCTATTTTCCAACTTTATGGTCCGAACGACATTTGATACAGTTACACATGTGATACGATAATGAATTTTATCACATACTTCCCTATAAATACGTTGTTTCTGAGTGTACGATACGACATCTAGATAGTCATCAATCAGGATTCAGTTGCCTGACAATAATTAATGCTTTAGCCCACGCGTGAAATAAAGGATAAAAAAAAGTAATATCACGGAAACAACCGAGAGTTCTTTATGACTCTTTCAGCAGAGTGATACGGAAATTACCGATTAGTTACGACTGTATACGATTTGTCACGTGTATAGTTTGTACGTTGCGCTGTCATCTTTGACCGTAACTCAACGGAAATGACGTGACTAGTAATGCTAAGAAACAGACAGACATACAGAAATAAGTAAAATAAATTAGGCATAAAAAAAATACACGGACCACAGAGTTTAACAAATTTATAATAAACTCAGTGATAATTTTATGAAGCACAAAATACATTTGTGAGTCATTGTCAAAAGGCAGTTTTTAAGTTTAATAAATGTCTATATAAATTTACGTATATTCAACCAAAACATAAACTGGATCTTTTTGATCAATTGGTTTCACCTATTCTAAATACATGTAGTATAGAACGAGTTCATATGAAATTACATACATGCGGGGACCTACATACTGTACTATGTTTACAATACGTCCGATTCCTATGGTTGGACGGAGTGTTAATGTAAATGCACAGCAACAACAACAGCAACAGAAGTTTGTAAATAGTTCTACGGACGACAAGTTTCTGAGTATCAAGTGATATTGTGTTGTTTACAGAAACATGGACTGATGAATATTCTGATGTTAATGCTGACGATTTTGATTGTTACATATTACATAGGACTGAAAATAAGAAATCGTGTAAGCGTAACTCAGGCGGTATAGCGGTATATATCAGACATGATTATGTCTCGAAGGACACATTGGTATACCTTAGTGATGATGATATTATTTGGGTAAAAATTGAGGGTAAAAGATTATCATTTAGTAGTGATTTATATATTTGTTTAACCTATGTATTACCCGATGATAGTAGCCGCCAGGCAATTGTTGAAACCAATATTTTTGATCGCTTATTAGAATCTATTGCATGTATTGAAAATAAAAGTATGAATGAGTGCAAAATGTTAATTCTCGGGGATTTTTATAGTCGTACAATGTGCATATGCATATGTTGCCTGATGATTATATTTCTGATATTGAATTGCCGCGTTATTCTGAGGATAAAGGTCATGTGAATGACAATGGGCTACTTTTATTAGATTTGTGTAATCAGAGTTCTTTGCGAATTTTAAACGGTAGATTTGGCAATGATAAAGGTGTCGGTCGCTATACTTTTGTAGGCAGTAGGGGTTGTTCAGTAGTGGATTATGTTTTGGCGTCACAGAACCTATTAACACATGTTAGTGAGTTCGAAGTTGGAGACCTGAATATTTTGTCGGACCATTGTTCAATAACATTTTCTTTAATTTTTTGAAATCCAAGCAATGAGCCGTCGCTCGTAAACAACAGTTATGAACGATTAAGTTATAAATATGTATGGAACAACGATAAGAAGTGTGATTTTATTGAGAGTTTCAATACAGAAGAAGTTAGTGGTAATTTGAATGCTTTAAATGAAAAAATAGAACAGTGTACGAACAGTGGGGATATAAATTTATGTATTCATGATTTTAATGCCATTATTGAAAATATTTCTTCACCAATTTTTAAGCGCAAATTTAGTTGTAATAGCGATGTTAAAGCGGATATTCCTGTATTTAACAATAAAAAAGAAAAACCGTGGTATAATGATGAGTGTCATGAAAGTAAGTTTCACTTTTTACAAAAGTTGAATAAATATAGAGAAAGTAAAAGTGACATAAATAGAATTAATATGATTAAAGCTCGGTCACATTATAGATCTACTGTTAGAAATAGTAGGACGGATTATGATCGAGTGAAAACAGCTGCTTTTGTAAACGCAAGATATAAAAATGCAAAATTATATTGGAATATGTTAAAAGAAGCATCGGGACTTAAAGATGAACATTGTCCTAAATCAACAAATCCGCTGTTGATATGTTTTTAATTATTAAATACCATTATAAATACGATGTTTACTATGCTATTGATGTATATTTAGTGAAAATATGTTTTTAAAGATAAAAATCGAAAAGGCGAACAGGCATTGCTAAAAAAATCGTAAAAAATCTAAGGGGGGAAAACTCTTCCTCGTATTACCGGAAGTGACGTCATTGGGAACATAAAATGTCATTTGTACATAGGGAAAGCTCGCAAAAACAGTCTAGTGTGTATGAAAATGTCGGAATGTAACAGTTTTTATCGAAATTCTGACAGTAAGTCACCGACAACACCGCTTGGTACATATACACTACACAACTTTTATAATCGGTAACCTAGGTTTTATGAAAATAACACAAATACTAAAAGCTGAAAATCACCGAAACGCATACCAATATTTTATTAAGTTTATTAACAATGTAATCTGAAATCTCATTTTTTTTAAATTACATTGTTGATAAACTTAATAAAATATTGCTATGTGTTTCGGTAATTTCCAGTTTTAGTATTTGTGTTATTTTCAAAAACCTGGGTGACAGATTATAAAAGTTGAGTAGTGTACACTAAGCGCGAAATGCAGTATATTCCGAATGCATGGACATGGTCTAAATACGAGCAGACATTGAACAAATATATTTAGTACTTGTTTATTTTTCACATAATTGATAACAATAAAATAAAAGAAATAACAAAATAAATAAATGACACAGCATCTAATTATATTTTTTTGTGATTTATTTCTAAGGTTTATAGTCCCTCTACCATATGAACCCCCGGGAAGAATCCCCCGTTGACTCGGCATTATGTTTGGACTAAAATCTAATTTCTATAGTACCAGGGAGTATATATACATGCCATAAGTGCTCGCCACCTGGTGACCAAAACACTCGAGGTGTGGCACCTATTAGATTTAGATTTGCAGTATGACACGCTCTCCACGTGCCCCCCAACTAACAATATACCACACATCGACTAATTAATTATTGCCATATTGAAGTACAGCCTAATTAGGGTACATACGTCCGTATATGACAAAAGCACGCACCATTTAGGGAAACATAGTTTTATGACACATTTCCTGTTTATTGCATTCCGTGTTAGGTGTAATACCCCCGCGGCGAGCCGCGTTCTTCACAAGACGGATATATGATGCGTGGAAAACTAGTTTATCGAGCACAAAGAGATAAACATACTATGCTCTAAATAATATAGCCAAATGTACTATGAGCACCATAGTATGCATTATGTACATGTAGAGATCGAAACAACAGACCCAACAAATCAAATTTACCATAATATAAAAAGAAGTATATCTTGTAAGGCACTTATTTTATTTATTGCATGAGCTATTATTGTTTTGCCATAAAACATTACTGAACTAATATAATAGCCAGTAACATTATCAAAAATATGCAGTTTATCTTAACTGAGCTGATACAATGAGAAGGCGTTTATATAACACTTCCTTGCATAAATAAATTACAATTCATCACAATTTCCTTAACACATGTATTATATCAAATGAGTCAAATAAAAAGCTTGTTATCCGTATGATAAACATATATCATGTAATGTAAATATTAGTACAGATATACATGTCTATTAATCCACCACGGATTTTTAATAGTTATTAATAGTTGCAATTTAATTGGTGATTACTTTAACTTAGTTTGTTTGCCACAGACTTTAAATAAACAATGACATCTATTATAATTATAGATACCCGTTGTTGAGTGAAGACAAGTAAATGAAAACACTTCACTGACGGTCCGTATTGCTTGCATTCTTCACCAAAAAACGTTTCTAATTAAAATGGTCAATATGCATGTTATCATATTGATTAACACGTACACTTCTCAAAACTGCTAACTACACCGCTCACGTTTTATACACTTTTCAAAACAGCCAACTACACCGATTTAAAATATGAATAATTTTGTTAATATCATTATTTCATAGTTGTTTGTAATTAAATAAACAAATAACACAAATCTGCACTATATGAGACAAATTTTTATTTTATTGAAAAACATTCAACCCATCGATATATATAACCCAAAACGTGAGCGGTGTAGTTAGCAGTTTTGAGAAGTGTACATAAATTTACAAACATGACATATACGTTTACAACCATGACATATTACATACATAATATTTAGAAATAGCTAATTTCTGTATAGTGTTTCGTTTCGTAACTTAAATGCTTTTAAAACATAGGTACATAGTTTGCGAATATAAATCTTATTTTGTGAGTTTAATAATTCCAGTAACTTGATCTTATTTGGTCTCCTATAAAAAATATATTGCTTCCTTAACATTATGTATGTTTGGCATTCCTACACAAAATGGAATTCATCTTCAAGTTTATTACAAAATACACATTCTATCGTTTACAGGAATTCTATTTGGTTTAACCCACCTACCGGCTTCAATTTGCAGTCTATGAGATGACACCTGTAATTTAGTTATTGCTTGACACATTTTGTCATATTTTTTAAAATCCAGAGACCGATATATGTAGACGGACGGCAATATATAAATAGATATAGATCTATATCACGATTGGCAGAAGAGGGTATATAGTTAAAAAAAAAAGCTACACACTATATATTGAAACAAAGACACAGTGCTTCTATTACCGCATTCATTTCAATTTATATGCTGAACCTTTTTTAACAATATTTTGAAAAAGACGGCTACATAATATTAGCGCCGTCAGTTCTTGACTGATTCACGTAAAGACGCATGCTAATTCAACAGCTAAACAAACACGGTGTATATAAAGATTTAAGACTATATACCTTTTTACAATTTAGCATACGTATACCCGATGAAGTGCTAAGATAATAAAACAAAAACTTTTATGTATAATGCCCCGGTCACATGAAGCTCCCGGGCAGTTTACGGGCCCCGTAAGGGCCAAAACCCTGAGAGCCCGTGGTTGATCGCACGGCATGCCGTGCGGGCCCGCACGATTTTCCGAAGATTTTTGTACCCGTAGGGGCGCCGTATAGCCCGTGGCTAAAAGTTGAGCATGCACAACTTTCAGACACGGGCTTTCTACGATTCTGGGCCCGTAGAAGGCCCGTAGACAGTCGTGCGGGGCCGTGCGGGGCCCGTATGGGTATCTCACGGGCCCCTTACGGCCTTTATAAAAATCGTACAGGCCCGTACAGGCTCCGTACGGGGCTTTGAAACCCGTACGGGTCCCGCACGGCCAGTCACGACTGGTTACGGCCGGTTTGCATACGGGTGTTCTCAAGCCCGTACGGCATCCGCACGGGTCCATACAGTGCACGCTCGTGCACCTTACGGAAGCCGTAGGGTACACGTACGGGTTCTTGCGATCCGTGGCCAAAAAATCGTAAGAAGACGCAGAGAACCCGTAGAACGCCCGTATGCATGTGACCACAACATCGCAGGAGGGTGATTTCGTACGGACTTCCCACGGACCATAGGCCCGTACGGCTCCCCAAGTCCTACGGGCCCGGGACCACCTGTAGGTCTCATCTGACCGATGCATTAACTCATTTATTAATTTACTCCTCAACGCCGGTTGAATCGACGAATAAAACTTGCTCGGAGACGACGGGGTTCGGCACTTCTCATTTATGTAATATTGTTGGTACCGCTGCTTTTTTTTAATCGGCATGGCCGTCTGTTCTCCAAATTCAACGAAAAAGAAACCAAAGGATGGACTTCCCACGAATCCAATTCAAAACGTTATTACAAACTCACGCGTCTTTCGAAGATTCCCACTTTTTTTGACGAGACGGGCGATTTTCGTCGGCAGCGGTCCACCCACACTTCGAATCTTAATCATTAATTAAGAAATAATAAATATGTACCTGTGTTTTATCGGTGAATAAAATACAGTTAGGAGTTCGGATGCGTAGTAATTAAATCTGGGATGCGTTAGCACGAGTGATTTAATTACTCGCATCCGAACGACTAACTGTATTTTATTCACCGATAAAATACAGGTACGTATTTATTATTTCGATTCTAACACAACAATAACCCCATTGTTTATACTATTGTTGGGGCACTATATATTATCTCGGAGGTCAAGGTAATCGGGCTGCTATGTTTACAGGCTGTTCCACTGGGCGCCCCAGTATGCAAAGTTCTGCATTGCAATATACTAGTAGTCACGTGACAAACAATTAAGTCATTGCTTACGTCATAAAGCTTGCGCTGAATGACGTCAAACGTTCTCAGCTGGTTCAAGATGCTTATTAATGTTATATGTACGGATGCATATGATGGGTTTATATCGGGGGGGGGGGGGGGGGGGGGGGGGGGGTGCACGGTTTGGGAGCATAGCACGTTTGTTGTAATTAACATTTCATTAAAATTATTGTTGAGTTTGTCTTCGTGACGTATATTTACCAAGTGACGTCATGTAACGTGCGCTTCCAACGGATGAAATATACGCGGGGAATTAATGGAACAGCTGTATTTTATCTTAGAATAACATACAGCTGTCTCTCTTCTTTGTGTATATGAAAGACTGCCCATGTCGTGTTAGAACCTGATTTAGAACACGAAAGAAACTGATATCATTATATTGTATGCACACGTTTGCAACAAGCAACAGCAAACGGCATTATAAAACGTAATCCTACATAGACAATGCAGACTTAATGCGGAGACGCTAATCGTTTAGTACCAATGACGTTACGTGTCTCGTGACACTTACCTGTCTTCAACAAAGGGCGAAACTCGGAACGTGTGCGCTATGATGTATAATTGGCTACTGTGACAAAACGGGACGACCAATAAGTGTAATATTTGACCAGATTGTACATTATATACATATAGTTCAGAATATTTGCTCAAAAGACACGCTATATTTCACCTTTAAGCCAACAAATATACCATTGACTTCTTTTGAACAATATTTCAAAGTTATTAATAGTCCAAATAACGAGTTCTTTGTTCCAGGTGAAGATGTTGTATATTTTAATGAACGGTACGAAAATAATGAATTTAACATAATGTTTGAAGAGTTGAATGTGAATTTATTGAGGATGAGATTATAAAATCAATTAAGCAACTGAATTCAAATCGATCGTCGGGACCTGATATGTTATTAAATGAAATGTTCATTCATGGTAAAACTATTTTATCACCAGTTATTTGTAAAATGTTTAATGAAGTGTTTGAGGTTGGGTATTTTCCAGAAGTCTGGTCAGATGGGTATGTTATTCCTCTTCACAAAAAGGGCAATATTAATGATGTAGAAAATTACCGTGGTATTACTTTATTAAGCTGTTTGGGCAAATTATTTACACGTACACTAAACAATAGATTATCGTTCGGGCAGAAACATATAGCGTTCTAATTGAAGCACAAGCTGGATTTAGATCGCTGATGAGTACTGTTGATAATATATTTGTTTTAAGTGGTTTAATTACACATATTTTAAATCAAGGAAAGAAATTGTATTGTGCATTTGTTGATTTTACTAAAGACTTTGACTATGTTGTGCGTGATAATTTATGGTATAAATTAACAAAGTTCGGTATTCGGGGAAAGATTCTTGATATCATTAAATCAATGTACTCATGTGTTAAGTCTAAAGTTTAATACTGTAACCAATTGAGCGATGATTTTTACTGTGTACTTGGCGTTCGGCAAGGGGAGTGTCTATCTCCATTGTTGTTTTCTATGTATTTAAATGATATAGAAGATGCATTCATACATAGTTGATTTGAAGGTTTAGATATTAATATGTTTAAGATGTTTATGCTGTTATATGCAGACGATATAGTTTTGTTTGCTAACACTGCAGCAGAGTTACAAAATTGACTTAATATACTATCTAGCTATTGTAAAGAATGGAGATTGAAAGTAAATTGTACTAAAACAAAAGTTATGGGATTTAGAAAGGGCGCAATGCTACCACACAATTTAGTTTTTATATATAATGGTGATCTATTAGATATAGTGAGTAAGTTCACATATTTAGGTATAGTCTTTTCTACTGGAGGGTCTTCAGCAGAAGCGCAAACTACTCTTGCTGGTCAAGCGCAAAAAGCCATTTTTAAAATGAATAGATATTTATACAAATTTACATTTATATCCCCAAAGCATCAATTAGATCTGTTTGATAAATTGATAACTCCAATTTTAAACTATGGATGTGAAGTGTGGGGATTTATGCAAGCTATATCAATTGAACGAGTGCATTTACAGTTTTGTAAACACATTTTGGGTGTTAAGAAGGCAACTCAAAATGATTTCATATATGCAGAACGTCATTTATTACAAGAAGATATTTTATAATAATTAAATATTGGTTAAAAATCATGAGAGTACATGATCGTAAATATGTGAAAATTGTTTATAACATGCTGCTTAATGACTTTGAAACATATCCTCAGAAAATAAACTGGGTTTCCCAGTTGAAACACTTATTGTCCTCGCTTGAGTTTTATGATGCATGGTTACAACAAAGTGTTGGTAACGATAATATTTTTCTTGCAATATTAAAGCAAAGGTTAAATGACAATTTTGTTCAGAATTGTCATAGTCGATTAGAAAATTCACTAGAGCAGTTTTTTATATAAACATTGCAAAGTTTCAGTTTCAACCATATTTAGATAATATAAATATTTTCAAAATGTGTCAAGCACTAACTAAATTACAGGTGTCATCTCATAGACTGCAAATTGAAGCCGGTAGATGGGTTAAACCAAATAGAATTCCTGTAAACGATAGAATATGTATTTTGTAATAAACTTGAAGA